>NW_012194797.1:1216095-1267183 GCF_000504015.1 Erythranthe guttata | reverse complement strand
TACGAAACACCCCCTAAAATATCCATTAGCATATAGTTTAAAACAACATCTAATAAAATATTTAAGGACTAAAATGTGCTATATAACTAATTATCAGGGTCATATAGTGGTTTATGAAAAATATTATGGGGCCCCCTTGTGGGGTGGGGCCCTAAGCCAATGCTTCCCTGTCTTACCCCCTAAATAGAAATACAGAGAAGTATATATATATATTTATATATCGTATATATATATATATATATATATATATATATATATATATATATATATATATATATATATATATATATATATATATATATATATATATATATATATATATATATATATATATATATATATATATATATATATATATATATATATATATATATATATATATATATATATATATATATATGTCTGTCTGTCTATGTGTATATATATATATATACATATATATATATATATATATATATATATAGAGAGAGAGAGAGAGAGAATTAATATTCTTTTTTTTTTTTTTTTTAAAACCGGTTCAAATGGTTAGAACCGCGGTTCTAACCGTCGGTTCCCGGTTCCAAAAATGAGGAACCGGAACCGAACCGGTTTTTTCGGTTCAGGTTCCGGTTCCGGTCAAACCGGTTCCGGTTCGGTTCTAAAACCGTTGACCCCGGTTCGGTTCCGGTTCCGGTTCCGGTTCTAACCGAACCGGTGGTCAGGTCTAACTGCACCCACTGACTCAGCCAATGTTTCTCAGAGTGCTGCTGAGGATGTTGCTCCCTACCAGGATGAAGAAATGCCTGATTTTTCAGGGATGTCCTCTGCCGAGCATGTTGACATTCCCTCTGTTGATGCTCAGGATTTCACTACCACTGAAGAAACACTCTCAGCACCACATGCAGATCCTCTGGAAACTCTTGCAGAAGCAGCTGTTCAAGCAGATGCAGCACCTTCTCAGGTTGATGAACCAGAGAAAAGTGATGACAACTGGGAAGTTCCCCTTGCCACTTTTCGCAAAAAATTGCCATCCTCAGAGTCAGACAGTGACTCATCTGAGGACTCCTCTCAGTTGCAGGAAGATGCTGCCCCATGTGTTGCATCACCTGAGCCAGCATTCATCCCAGATGAACTTGAAGACACTGAAGAAGAGGAATCCTCTGAGGAACAAGAGCCAGACTTGGATGGAAAGGATCTGTCAACTCCTTTTGAGGTAAACAATGCCTTCAGTCCTACTTTTTATTTTGAATCTGATTCAAATGTGAGAATCATGAATTGCCAATTCATTGAGGAAAAGAAGATTTCCAAGGATGAGTTTGATAGACATAGGATCACTGCTTTTCTTGATCAAAGAAAAATCCTTAGTCTAGTTGAGGTTGCCTGTCCTTATGATCCCTCTGTTGTTAAGGAATTTTATGCCAATCTGCAAACCTCATTTTTAAAGAAAAATTCTCCAAACTTTGGCAAAGTTTTTGTACGAAATTCCATTTTCTCATTTTCTCCCAAAATTATCAACTCTCATTTACAAACTCCTACTGTGATTGATGAGGATAATTATGGTGATTTTACTGAGGTCTGTAAGACTTTTTCTGGAAATTGTCTAAAATCTTGGCCTGCTCACCCCAGAAAATTCAAAGTTTCTCAACTCACTGCATTTTATTCTGTCATGTTCAGACTCACAGTGATGAATTGGATTCCATCCAAGAATGTCTCTGTGGTCACTAAACCTCATGCAGTACTCCTGTACAAATTGGGGATGGGATTACCAGTTGATTTTGGAAAGCTTTTCTTTAATAATATAGGTCAGCTTGCCCAGAAAATTTCATCCTCCACTCATCTTCCTTATCATTCTCTCATCTACTCAATTCTACTTTCTCAAAATTTGGATCAAGATGAATCAGAATATCTTCACACTCCACTTGGCATGATCACTGTTTCTCAAAATTTTCTAAAAGCTCCTCATGTCCAAGATCTTCCCTGGAATGGAGATAATTTTCTCTTGGTACTGAATGTGTTGCTCCTCATGTTGACAACATCCCTGACATTCTTGTTTTTGTACCTAGAGATCTCTTGTTACAACAGCTTACTCACTCTCTAGCTCAGATCACTTATCACCAGTCCATGGTGGAAATGCTTCGCAAAGCTCTTTCTGATCAAAAAGGGGGAGAAAAATCTAATCATGAAGCTGAAGCAGGGACTTCTCATCCTTTGGATGCCAGAGGCAGAGAGCAAGGAGCAAAGAATGAAGGTGAAACTCAAGGAGCAGAGGAAAGCAGTGGATCGAGTGCTGATGATGGAGGAGCAGCAGCTGATACTGAGGAGACTTTAGATATTCTACTTTAATTATTGTTATGAACAATAGTTGATTTTGTTTGATTTTGTTCTGACTTTATTTTCCCTCTGAACTTTTAGGATTGCACTTTGGTTGTTTTTCTTTTTGTTTAAATTGTGTTGAACTATTTTGCTGAATTTGTTTTGAATTGATTCTTTCTATATTTTGTTTATTATCAAATTCGGGGGGAGTTCAAGCAATGTCTCAGGGGGAGTTTTAGCTAAAATTTAGTTTTGATCAGAAAGTCAAAAAGGGGGAGTTTGACACACGTGGATTTTTCCACATAAGTGTTTTGAACTTTCTTACTTTCAAACTAAATTTTAGTTATGAATTAGTGGACTAAGTGCTATGACTTAGTGGGCTAAGTAGTGCTTAGTGGGTTTAATTATGGATATCTTTTTAACTTAATAACTAACCTACTAACCCATTATCTTGAGTGCTCTTGTGGTTGGTTTTCTTGCAGATCATGGGCTGAGTAGTGGAAGCTTGGAAAGTCTATAAATACCAAACTCAAGACTCAAGAAATGTAGATTCGAAGAAACAAAAGAAACCGAGTGCTGAAGTTTATTTACGAGAGTTTTAGTGTGTTTCTAGGATCTATTGTACGTACTCCTTATGAGTACATTATTTGAAATCTAGAATTTTTAATATTTCTCTTTTTGTTTCTAGATTTGAATGTAAGAATGATCATGAGAATGATTCATTCATAAGGAAGAAGTTTTCGTACATCTTCCATTTGTATTCTTGGAATACTGTTTGTTTAATATAATTTTTCCGTCCTGTAAAGAGCAAGTTCACAAGTTCTTACTTGTGAACATTTAAATATCTGAGTATTGTCTTTATATAGTTATATTTCCGCTGCATGTTTGTTTAAGTGTCATAACACTTAAGACAACATCTCTGTATTAAACGAACTCGGGACCATAAATTCTTTCACACACCTTCTAGGATTCATAACAATTTGTTCTAATTTACTTATTTGCTATTGAGCTATTTTTTTTCAATTGAAAAGATATTAATCAAATAATTGATGTGTTTTAATTTATTTATTTGTAGTTGGATGATTGTGTTTTGTGTCGGATTTATAAGAAACTTCCTCAGGATCCTTCGACGAAGAAACCGAAAAAAATGAAATTCAACGAGGATTCTTCGACGCCGACTCCGAAAAAATTGAAATCCATGAAAAGCGACGACATTTTCGATCCGGAGCACATTTTCAATCCGGAGCAATTGTCACCAACAGTATCGATGTAATCAATAGTTTTGGTTTTTGTTTATAGTTGGTTTTGTCTATGTTACAGATAATGAATTGAGATTCTATTAGTTTCACATTATTAATTGTTTATTTTTTTCTTTTATTATTAATATTATTGTTATTATTATTGTTTTTTTGGTGAACTCATTTTGCATGTCTGTTTGATCAATTTCATAGTGTTTGATGTTTCGATCAATTTCATGATTTTAGAGAATTGATTTTCTTAATTTGAAAGCCATTAAAAATTTAATTATTGTGATTTTAAAATATCTATATTCACTCATAATTAGAATTGGATAAGTATAATTTATTTTCCACACAAATAATAAATCATTAACCAAACTATGTAATCAAAATTCAAGATAAACTTCAGGTGTGTTTCAAGAACTTAGGACTCTATTAACGCTGAACAAGTACGCTATGTTTTTTACTCTCATAAGAATTATATTGTAATGACATTGTATATGTATATATATGTATGTATATGTTACTCCCTCCAAAAAAAAAATATATCAGAAATTCAAAGAAAAGTGATGGAGTTTCCACCAGGTATTCGTTTCAAGCCTAAGTGTTAGAATCCGAGAGGATTCTATTTCGGTTTTTCAACACGTGTGCGAAAAACGTGTATAAAAACTAGGGAAGTTTCCTTAGTTCTTTAAACTCTTATTTTGTCATTAATTTATTTAATTGCCTAAGTGTTTTATTAACAAGGAATTTATTTGTCTAAGACTTTCCTTGTTTACATAACTCTTTTTTCCTTACGTGAAGATTATATCTAACCTAATGGGCTCTAATTTTGTAGGGCTCTACTAATTCACCTAAGGAAGTATAAGAAGGGCAGCATCAACGTTTTTATACGTTGTCCCTTTTATTTTGAGAGAAAACTATTTTCTGCTCTTACGTTGCTGCTCCAGAATTCCTGATCTTAAATCGAGAAGAAAATACAGAAAAAGGAGTTTGCTTCTTTCACCGAAAAGAAGATCGGTTCTTCGGGAGGAGAACTCAGAAGATCTCGGGAGGAGGTCGATCCGCCGACTGAGGGACTCAGCGTTGAAGGAATTTCAACCGTGCGGAAAGGGACGTGCTCCAAAGTGAAGATTCACAATTCAGCGTAGGATACAAGAACGGCGTCGACAAAGAGGGAGTCTTTGCATTTTCGATTAAGTCCTATTACTGTATTCGTAAAACTAAAAATTAGTGAATTTCATTTGCAGGTCCCCGTGGATGTAGGGTACAATTGTATCCGAACCACTTTAAAATTTGTGTCTTTTTATTACTGTTCCATTAACTGTTGCAACTCTTCGTAAAACAGTAGAACAGTAGCTAAAACTGAATCTGGGATTTATCGGACACAAATTTATAATTAATTTGCACGAAATAATTCTAACAATTGGCATCAAGAGCCTGTCACTAAATATATCTAGTGAGATTTTGGGAACTGATTACTCTTATTTTGTGCAGATATGAATACTCAACGAGAAGGATCTTCAACTACTCGTCCACCTCTTCTAATCGGCTCCAACTACTCATACTGGAAATAAAAAATGAAGATGTTTATCAAATCCATAGATTTGAGAGCATGGCGCGCCATCATAACTGGTTGGACACCTCCCATGATCAAAGGAGAAGACAAAGAGGAAGTATTCAAACCAGAAGCAGATTGGAGTGATGGAGAAATACTACTCGCAAACTACAACTCGAGGGCCCTAAACGCAATATTTAGTGGTGTTGATGATAATCAATTTAAACTAATAGCGTCATGTGAATCTGCAAAGAGAGCTTGGGAAATTCTTCAAGTCACATACGAAGGAACGTCAACTGTAAGGACATCCAAGTTACAGATGTTGGCCACCAAATTCGAAAATTTGAAGATGGAGGAGAATGAGACGATCACTGACTTCCATGCTAAATTATGTGATATCTCAAATGAATCATACGCACTCGGTGAACCATACTCAGAAAGCAAATTAGTGAGAAAAGCTATGCGCTCATTACCTGAAAGATTCGCTTACCGAATTGCTGCCATTGAAGAAGTCAGAGACGTTGACACGCTCAAACTAGACGAACTCATGGGGAAACTTCTAGCACAAGAACTCAATCATGGTGAAAATCATCGTGAAAAGTCTAGAGAAAAGAAGATAGCCTTTCAAGCAGAAACATCATATGCAACGCCCCAAAATTCGTCAACTCAAGAAGATGAGCAAACAGTTGAAGAATCCTTGGCACTACTATCGAAAAATTTTGGGAAATTTCTCAAAAAGATCGAAAAAAGGGGAAATCTTTCAAGCACAGGGAAACCCGTGAATTTTCAAAATTCTAGGAGAAATTCAAATCAAGATAACTCGGAGGAGTCAAAACCAAGAAGAATACAATGTCGAGAATGCGAAGGCTTTGGTCACATTCAATCAGAATGCGCAAACACCCTGAAGAAAAAGAAGAAAATGTCACTTACTACTGGTTGGAGCGATGAAGAAGAATCTGATGATGACCAAGGAAACAACAATCAAGTCACTAACTTTGTAGCATTCAGCAGCAAAGTTCCTCTGGACAGCTCAGAATCAACTGTTGCTTCAACTGTTGCAACAGACTGTGAAACAGAATCCAGGTATGAAAATATGTGTTCTGATTATAAAAAAAATCTAAACGAAAATTCTTCTTTTGCAGAGGATCCGAACAGCAGCAGTGATGAGGAAGAACCAACCTTGGATGAAGTAAAGGAGGTATATGAAAAAATGTACCAAAAATGGCTCGACGTCGTTAAGGTAAATAACTTCCTGGAAAAGGAGAAGTTTGTGCTTGTAGAGGAAAACAAGACACTAAAGGTAAGAATCTCTACTCTTGAGGAAAGGGTCATATCTAGTGATCAAGAGAAAAATAGTTTGCAGGCTAAACTTACTCAAACTCAAGAAGCAATTGCAAAATTAAACTTGGGTAGAGGTAATCTAGATGAAATCTTAAGCAACAACAAGCCAAACTATAATCGTCTAGCCATAGGAGGGAGTCAGCTACCCAAAGTTGATCTAAAGCGAAAGGAAGATCAAAACAGAAAAATCAACTTTGTTAAACAAGCTTCTGTCTCACAAACAGTTGCAACTGTTGAAGCAACGAAACACAATTCAAAGAAAAGGTTTATTCCCACTTGTTTTTTCTGTCAAAATCCAGGTCACATACGTCCTAGATGTTTCAAATATTTAAAACTTGTGAAAAAGCTTGTGGCTCGTTCTCTTTACTCTGCTAGGGCTGATTATTTTCCTTCACCCTCTCAAAAACCCAAAAATAAAATTGATATTTCCAATAGACCTCAGCAAAAAATTTGGGTTGAAAAGTCCACGTTTAAATGCTTATCTGCGATTACTTCTTTAAAAGCAAGTACTACTAATGATTGGTATTTTGACAGTGGGTGTTCACGACATATGACCGGTGTTAAAGAGTTTCTGAAAAACTACCAACAAATCACCGGTGGAGCTGTTACCTTTGGAAACGGAAAAAAGGGTGAAGTGCTAGGGAAAGGATCGCTAAATCATGAGAATCTGCCAAAGCTGAAGAATGTACTACTTGTAGAAGGACTCACGTCAAATCTGATAAGCATCAGCCAGCTATGTGATCAAGATCTTGAAGTCAGATTCAACAAATTCGCATGTCGAGTATTAGACAAAGACGAGAATTGTGTTATTCAAGGAACTCGATCATCTGACAACTGCTATATTCTTGTCTCTGCTGGTATGAACTGTTTCAACAGTCTGTCAGACTCTACAGTGCTTTGGCACAAAAGAATATCTCATGAATTCTCCGCACCTAAAACACCTCAACAAAATGGAGTGGTTGAACGCAAAAATCGCACTCTGCAAGAGATGGTCAGGGTCATGATGAACGCAAAGGAGATCGCTCATCGTTTTTGGGCAGAAGCAGTTAACACTGCATGTCATATTATAAATCGAGTCTATCTTCGACCAGGTACCACTAAAACTCCGTACGAAATTTGGAAAGGACCACTGGAAGAGGAACCAACAAAGGAATCGGAAAACAGCTCCAGTGTCGCACCAACAGTTCCAACAGTTGATGCAGCCTCTACCAATTCAGAAGAAAGTGACGTCAATTCTGAAACAGGAGACGAAGCAGAAGTCAGGCCTCTCGAATTGGATGATCAAACTCACAAGGAACCCTCAAGAAGAGTAAAAAAGAATCATCCAGTGGATCAAGTCATTGGCCCGGTAGAAGAAGGAATTCAAACCCGAGGCTTTAGCGATGCTGATTGGGCAGGTGATGCAGACGATCGAAAAAGCACAACTGGAGGATGTTTCTATCTTGGGAACAATCTCGTGTCCTGGTACAGCAAAAAACAGAATAGTATCTCGCTTTCCACTGCTGAATCGGAATATATCGCCGCTGGTAGTTGTTGTGCCCAACTCTTATGGATGAAACAAATGGTATGTGATTATGGTATTAGTCAAGATTTATTGCATATTTATTGTGACAATATGAGTGCGATTAATATTTGCAAGAATCCAGTACAGCACTCTCGAACTAAGCATATTGAAATTCGCTACCATTTCATTAGAAATCTTGTAGAGGAAGGAACTGTCTCATTAGAGTATGTCACAATGGAGAAACAACTTGCTGACATCTTTACTAAACCCCTAGATGCACAAAGGTTTGATTCCTTGCGAAATTCGCTTGGAATTTGTATTGTCTGACCTGTGCAGTTGCATAAACTGTTGCAACAGTCTGTGTCCAGACTTGCAACTTTTAAAGTTTTATGGACACAT
Organism: Erythranthe guttata; assembly: GCF_000504015.1. Next base: position 1,258,851 of record NW_012194797.1, on the reverse strand, counting down.
CACGCATACTGCATTTTGTTCATCTAGGTTATGCATTAGACATATTGCATGTGATGAGACCCCTTGTGTATTGGATACTATCTGTACTTTCGAATCTTGTGAGGTAGAACTTCATCATTCCCCAAATGATAGCTACAGAGGTTTTAGCTTATTTACTACCCTTCACAGTCTTGTCATGGTTGAACACACTCATAAGGTAAAGCTGCCGCTCCAAATGAGTGAAAGCTACTCTTGAATTTTCGTTAATTCTATATATAAAATGTCAATCAATTGGTCTGTGAATAGTTCGAAGCCTTTTTGAGTTGAGTCAGTAAATCACGTGGCCGAAAGCTCGCTACAAGGCTCAATTAGAAAGCCCAAGGGACTACACATTGCACGACCATTATAAATTTTATATGCGGTCAGTGAATAGTTCGAAGCCTTTTTGAGTCGAGCCGGTAAACCACATGACCGAACACTCACTACACGACTCAATTAGAAAGCCCAGGGGACTACACATTGCACGATCATAACTATCTCGCTATTTTAATTGCTCTGCTCTTCATGAATAAGCTACCTTTGATAGTGTGTGTATGCTGCCTAATAAGAGTGTTTTTGTGCTTGATTTGAGGATACTAAATTTGCTGTTAGTCTCCTTAGTCTATCTCTTGGAGCTTGCTTTTTGTTAAAATTGAAGATAAACCCCATGGTTTGATAGTCCTAATAGTATCCTATTCACTTGTGTTTATTCACTCATTTTTTTCTCACGTTTATTTTTCGTCTTAGTTATTTGCCTCTGCATGTTAGGCATTTATTTATTTATTTATTAAAAAAAAAAAAAAAAAAAAAAAAAAATTCCGGGGTGGGTTCGTAATTTTTGGCGGTAATATATTTCTTCGGAGTAACTCACTGTTCTGAGCATTTTTTTCTTCTCGAAGTTTATTTGAACTGTGTTGGGCTTCATATGCGAAAGTTGAGAGTTGCTGTATCTGAATTTGATTTTCATTAATTGAATTTATTGTGAGCATAATTATTATATTTGCAATTCTCTCACTTGACTATTCCTAATTGCTAAACTACCCCTGAGCAGAGCAACAGTCATCCTTGGAGAATCCCGTATTCAATTTTTTTCTCTCCAATTTTTCTTCTTCCCTACTGCTCTGTTTGCTTCTTCTTCTTCTTTTGCAGCAAAACCCCAAAAATTCAACACAGTCGAAGGGAATCAACAACATCGTCATGGGCAAAAGAAAAAAAAAAAAAAAAAAAAAAAAAATTCGGTGGTTCATCCTCGTCGTCCAAACGACGGTCCTCACGGCCGCCTTCGTCGAGAATTTTGGCAATCTGCCACTCATTTTGGTCCCTAGGTTTTCTCCACCGCTGTCGCCGCCAGTCTCACCGCCGTCACCGTTCATCTATTCTCCACCATCTCCTCCACTGCCACACTCGCCGGCTGCCCAATCGTCACCACTACCGTGTGCACCGCCATCGCACCACCCAAACCGGCCTCACCTGCAACCCGCCACCTCGCCGCTCTCGTCGACGCGTTACTCACTCTGCCTCGCCTTCCGCTACTCGCACCACCGCAGGTCACTCTGCACCGGATCCCGTGGTGCCTATCTCTGCTGTCGATGCTTTTAATTCTCGGTTCTTTCTCCGAGCGCATCAAACCCGGTGGCGTCTGTCAAGTGGTTCATGATTTTTATGCCAACCTATCTAGTGGGGTCTCTGATTGTCGAAGTCGTTTTTACGAAAAAGAAACTCGACTATTTTACTGCCCTTGCTCAGAAAGGGGGAGATTATTCTTGAGGGGGAGTTGACAACGAAGCATCAACCCAGGAGGAACCGCATACAGGGGGAGCTGATGCAGCTGCTGGAACTACTACTGATCCAACTGTTGTTGCTCCAACTGTTCCAACAGTTGATGGTACAACAGCTGAAGTTGATACGAATGATGACGAGGAGTTGTTCGTTGATGCTGAATATATTCTGGATTAGTTTTTTTTGTGGTTGTCGAATTCATTTTCTGAACAACGGCCTCTAATAGTCTGCTAGGCTTAACTTTTTTCTTGTTTTGTTAACTGCTGTTTTCTTTAACTGTTCTAACAGTTACTCTATTATGCTGTCTAATGTTTTGTCAGGTATTTGATCAAGGGGGAGGACTTGATTATAATAAATAGATGACAAAGGGGGAGATTGTTAGAATCCGAGAGGATTCTATTTCGGTTTTTCAACACGTGTGCGAAAAACGTGTATAAAAACTAGGGAAGTTTCCTTAGTTCTTTAAACTCTTATTTTGTCATTAATTTATTTAATTGCCTAAGTGTTTTATTAACAAGGAATTTATTTGTCTAAGACTTTCCTTGTTTACATAACTCTTTTTTCCTTACGTGAAGATTATATCTAACCTAATGGGCTTTAATTTTGTAGGGCTCTACTAATTCACCTAAGGAAGTATAAGAAGGGCAGCATCAACGTTTTTATACGTTGTCCCTTTTATTTTGAGAGAAAACTATTTTCTGCTCTTACGTTGCTGCTCCAGAATTCCTGATCTTAAATCGAGAAGAAAATACAGAAAAAGGAGTTTGCTTCTTTCACCGAAAAGAAGATCGGTTCTTCGGGAGGAGAACTCAGAAGATCTCGGGAGGAGGTCGATCCGCCGACTGAGGGACTCAGCGTTGAAGGAATTTCAACCGTGCGGAAAGGGACGTGCTCCAAAGTGAAGATTCACAATTCAGCGTAGGATACAAGAACGGCGTCGACAAAGAGGGAGTCTTTGCATTTTCGATTAAGTCCTATTACTGTATTCGTAAAACTAAAAATTAGTGAATTTCATTTGCAGGTCCCCGTGGATGTAGGTACAATTGTATCCGAACCACTTTAAAATTTGTGTCTTTTTATTACTGTTCCATTAACTGTTGCAACTCTTCGTAAAACAGTAGAACAGTAGCTAAAACTGAATCTGGGATTTATCGGACACAAATTTATAATTAATTTGCACGAAATAATTCTAACACTAAGGATGAAGAACTCATCGTTTTCTACTTGAAGCCAAAGGTCGACGAACAGCCTGTCCCTCCTTCTGAAATAAACATCGTCGATTTTTACCAGTACGATCCTCAGACGCTAGCAGGTAAATTAAAAATATGTTTCTTTTTTACGATATCAAATATTCTTAATTGATTTGAATTAACTATTGATCTGATCATGCATGAAAATATTAGTATATTATTCCTGGATTTCTGTTTTTTTAATATTAGGGTTCAAATTAATTGGTACTTTTTCTTTTCTGTTTTTAATTATATATAATTGATTTGAACATATGTTCCTTTTAGGGTTGAATAATCTTTTTGAACATGCATGTGATGCTACGTGAAATAAATATACCAGCTCTTTTTTTTAGGGTTTAATTTTATTCTAACTTAGATTCTTGTATCTCACCAGATGTAAAATTAACATTATTATTTATTATTTATTATTTATGCAGATGAACATCCTTCTCGACTCGGGCAAAAGGAATGGTATTTTTTCACGTTTCGGGAGAAGAAGTATCAGAACGGAAAGAGGCCTAATCGATCGGCTGGCAATGGCTATTGGAAGGCCACCGCAGCAGATAAGCCTATACACCTTGATCAGACGGAACAAATCATTGGTTACAAGAAGAATTTAGTATATTACGAAGGAGATCATAAATATTCACGAAAGACCGATTGGATTATGCACGAGTACAAGTTACCTATTGCAGACCCTACTCCTAAAACAGAAAAACTCCCAGAAGATGAGAATGATATGAGGGTACGTGTTATATTTTGGTTATTTTCCGGCGTAGTCGTAATTTTTTTTTTCCCTCTTAATTTAAATATTTGAAGCTATTTACTGATTGTCGGTTTATTCCCGATTAATTATTTGCAGTTGGACAGTTGGGTGATATGCCGAATCCACAAGAGAGAAACAAAGTCGAACAAGGCTGAATTGGACGACAACAACACACATGTTGCGTTACCACCACCACCACAAGAAATGGATGAACAACGACACCACCAGCACCAGCAGCAGCACCACCACCACCACCACCAATATAATCCTTTTCCACTAGTAGACGATTTTTTCCCGGAAGACGACGTATACTACGGCCAGTATGATTTGCAACCACCACAACAAATGCATTATCAGCAACAACAAGACGGTTTCTTCCAACCACGACAACAAGACGAAGGTTTCCAACCGCAACAACAACAAGACGAATGTTTCCAACCGCAACAACAACAAGACGGTTTCTTCCAACCACGACAACAAGACGAAGGTTTCCAACCGCAACAACAACAAGAAGGTTTCTTCCAACCACGACAACAAGACGAAGGTTTCCAACCGCAACAACAACAAGATGAAGGTTTCCAACCGCAACAACAACAAGACGGTTTCTTCCAACCACGACAACAAGACAAAGGTTTCCAACCACAACAACAACAAGACGGTTTCTTCCAACCACGACAACAAGACGAAGGTTTCCAACCGCAACAACAATCAGACGGGTTTTTCGGTTTCTTCCAACCACAACAAGACGAGGAGTACTCCGAATATGTAGCGAGCTTATTATATTACAGAAGTTTGTCTAGTTAATTAAATTATCTATGCATCTTCAAAATTGTTAAGTCGCATTTTTTTTAATGGATAAAGCCAATTGTAGATTATCCAGGGAATATATATATGTATGTTTAAATTTAACTGTTGAAGCTATGCATATCTATGTATTAATTTTAATATTTGAAATTCAATTTATTCATACACATACTTACAAAATACATACACATGCATAATATGTACCTCAGTAAAACAAGTAGATATCAATGTTGGTATTTCTGATAAGGTAAAATTTCAACCACGGACCACTGTCATATTTTTATAACATGCACAACATTGAAAAAATAATTTTGAAATGGGAATCGACATCCAGGAATATTGGTTATTACTTATTTGTTATACTCACTACAAGAAATTTTATATTTCACAATGACGTTTTTTGTTGTTGAAAGGGTAAAATTTCGTTGCCAATACAATTCAGAACGATTTTTTTTTTGTTGCCATGTTCGTTGCCAAATCCTCGTTGCTGAAAGTTCATGGCAACGAAAATAAAAAATCGTTGTGCATACACTATTATCGGCAACGAATCTATTTCGTCACCCAAAATACATCGTTGCAAATACGTTTATAATCTAGAACGAATTTGTTTCGTTGCCAATACATTTATTATATGCAACAATTTTATTTCGTCGCCAATGTATTTAGTATACGCAACGAATTTATTTCATTGTAAAAGATATGTATGCACAACGAATTTATTTCGTTGCAAAAGATATATAAATAGAAAACAAAATATACCAATATGTGTGCCGACCCGACGCACATCCCCGACCCGACTCACATCCCCGACCCCGACCTATTCGAAATCGGAACTGTTGGGTCGAACTCAGGGCTGGCCCAACGGGCCACAATTGATAAATGTCAAATATATACAATTTTATTTCGTCGCCAATGTATTTAGTATAACGAATTTATTTCATTGCAAAAGATATGTATGCACAACGATATCGGAACTGCTGGGTCGAACTCAGGGCTGGCCTAACGAGCCACAATTGATAAATGTCAAATATATACAATTTTATTTCGTCGCCAATGTATTTAATATACGCAACAAATTTTTTTCATTGCAAAAGATATGTATGCACAACGAATTTATTTCGTTGCAAAATATATGTAAATAGAAAACAAAATATACCAATATGTGGCAAAAGATATGTATGCACAACGAAATCGGAACTGCTGGGTCGAACTCAGGGCTGGCCCAACGGGCCACAATTGATAAATGTCAAATATATACAATTTTATTTCGTCGCCAATGTATTTAGTATACGCAACGAATTTATTTCATTGCAAAAGATATGTATGCACAACGAATTTATTTCGTTGCAAAAGATATGTAAATAGAAAACAAAATATACCAATATGTGTGCCGACCCGACGCACATCCCCGACCCCGACCTGTTCGAAATCGGAACTGCTGGGTCGAACTCAGGGATGGCCCAACGGGCCACAATTGATAAATTTCAAATATATAGAGACATGATAGTAGAAGGATTTGAACCCTGGTTGATTGCAAGTTATAGACCTCTCCAACCGCTGGGCCAATAGTGCAGTTGTGTAAATAGACTTCAAATAAATTTATAATAATTAAATAGACAAGGTAAAATAATTAAAATAGTTATATAAATAATGTAAAATAAATTATATAAATAAATAATATTAGTGTCATAACGAAAACTATATTTATTTTATGTTCAAAAAAAATAAAATTTACAATAAAACAAATAAGATTTTTCTTGTCATATTTTATTATATATAATATGTATATATATAGTTAATGTATTCTAATAAATTTGAGATTGATGAAATTCTAAAATTAATTAATAAATTCAATATTTTATTAAAATATTTATATCGATTTAATAACATATAAAGTAAATTAAAATCAAGAAAAAATAGTTGGTTTTTAAATTTGCAACGAATATATTTTGTTGCCAAATCTCTTGGAGCATTTACAACAAAAGATTTTGTCGTCGTTCGTCACTTATTGGTGACAAAATAAATTTGTTGCCGTTGTAAATGTATTTACTACAATTTTATATCGTAGCAAAAAGAAATGCTCTTTTGCAACAAACAAAATTGTTGTCTTTCATGAAATTCGTTGCAAAATATATATGATACTATTCACAACAATATATTTCGTTGCCTATGAGATTCAAAGGCAACAAAAATATCTTGTTACAAAAACGTTAATCTTTAGCCACAAATACTATATTTCGTTGCTAAAATATAACTATTGGCAACGAAATTAATTTCGTCAATAAAAAAATCGTTGCCTATTTTGCATTTTCTTGTAGTGACTATTTATTTTATTATTAAAGATTAATTAGTAGTTATATCTGTTATGAATTCTTAAGTGTGGATGACCACAATTACTCACCATCATCAAGCACCATTACTCCCACCATTTACTCACCATTATAGGTCCATAACTCCTTGTAACTCATGACCTTTCATGGTCTTACTTGTACTATATATAGTGTTCCATTGTATTGAGTTGGATACACAAGAAGAAGAAGAGAATAATATATTTGATTCTCTCTATATTACTATGTCAATTCATCTTTGCTTTGTTCTTCTTTATTAGTTTCTCAACACGTTATCAGCACGAATGTTCTATTTCCATTTTCGAGTAAAGATGATCCAAAGAAGATAATTACTTCTCAACCATAGAAGATGAAAAGGGAGTTGATTTCAAATATTTTATTGTTGTTTTAAATTGATTAAATATTAATCATCTTAATTTTGTTGTAGGTGAATTTTCGTGCAATTCACGAGTCTGTACTTCGATGTCTGTTTTGGACCTGATACTGTCCGAATTTCAGAAAATTCAAAATACGAAACTTGTAAAATTTTCTGTTGGATTTTCGGAACATTTTAAATCATCGAAATCGGATCTCGATCAAGAGAGATATGCTTAAAATACTCAGTTCTGCCAGAGCTGTCCCTTGTGCGAATTTTGAACATGATGTTCTAAAAATAAAAGGGACGATTATAGGCCTATAGCCTATATTACATACGAGATTAAAATTCTCGATTGAGTATATTAGACTTTAAGTCTAAATGATAAGACTCTTGAACATTTGAGTTAGAGGGTATTCCCCATTTATAGTACTATTCGTTCATGATCAACGTACTATAACAATTTTATTATATATTGAGGCTTGAGGCCCAAATCGAGCACGTGCAATCAAGTGACTCAAAGATTTTAATGATATATTAAAAAACAAAAGCCACTTGCTCTCTAATTTGTGCGACTTGAAAAGCTCGATCAATCGAAAAAGACCTCGAAGTTCCTAAATTTTAGGCTCGAAGCCTAGTTTAAATATGAAAGCTTGAAAGCTTATGTGGAGGAATATTAAATATAAATGCTTGAGGCCCTGAATAAATTTGAAGACTATAAGTCTCAATTGAATACATTAGACTCAAGGTCTAAGCGATGATAATCATCATTGAATATTTGAGTTAATGAGTATTTCCCACTCAAGGTACTATTATTAATTTACGATTACGTACCAATTATAAAGGTTTGAGGCCTAAACCGAGTACATAAATTCAAGGTATAAAACTCAAACCTTGATATTTGAATAATATATTGTACTCGAAAGAACTATTGAGTTTGTTGTTCAATGATGTATATGAAGATTTGAGTTAATTATAGTACTATTATTTCATGACAAGTACTATATAATGATTTATATGAAGCCTTGAGGCTCAAATTGAGTACGTACTTTTAAGCAATAAAATTCAAATTTTGAGATTATATATATATGCACTCGAAAGGACTATTCCTTTGTAATTCAATGATATGAGACATATCACACAATTCGAAATTATTTTTGATAGCTCAAGAAGAAATGTAACTATGAGCGTTGGATCATTGAAGTTAAAAATCCATTTATGTCTCATGATATCACAAAATATTCGTGTTATTGTTATGTGCCTTGAGGACACAAGCCAAATATTTCATAATGAAAATGTGTCTATAAGACACCGAGCAAAATATTATTGTTTCATTTTTCAAGAAACAAGTACTTAATTTGGGGTATGTGTCTTGAACACATAAGTAAAAGTAACATTACATGTAGTTACTTATGAAGAAGAACATAGATAGATATTTGATCCTCTATAATTTGCTCTCTTTAAATCTTGACTTGTTGTTTTGCAAACGACAAGTAAAATATTTCATATTGATATATGTGTCTTGAAGATACATATAATGAAGAATTGTAAGAGAAAATATTCTCTAATTTATGGATCTATATTATGATCATGAAGTGACAACATAAAAACTCAAGTTGCACTCGTAATAGCAAAATAAAGATTTTTAATAGCATATCGTACTATAATACGAGTTGTGAGCTAATACAAAACTCGTTCAATTGTTGTTATTCTTTGAAAGTGAAAACAACAATATTAAAAAAATTCAAAGAGATATGTTGACATGAAAAGCTATCATGGTGCTAAAGCTTATTTACTATAAATTTTATCTCAACATTACAAGTGGAAGAGAGATGAGAAATATGAAAAATGATTGGTCATATCCATTTTATGATAAAGCATGTTGATAAGCTTTATCAAACACCAATAGAAGAGCAAAAGAAATTGTGTTGATTTTGGTGTCACAGTATTGACCAATTCAATTAAAGATTTTGAATCACAAAAGTTTAGTGATGCAAATTTTATTCAAAATCCATATCTATGGATGGATGTATGTGCATGATTTTTTATACTTAGTCAAGATGAGATGAGATGAAATTTCAAACCAAACGATAAAAGGTGGGATCTCATTTTCTTGTTAAAATTCGAAACCTCTGCAAATTCTGATTTTTAAAAATTTACAGTTTAGTCCTTCAAAATTTTCAAAAATTTCATTTTAGTCCCCTAGATTTAAAAAAATTTACGATTCAGTCCAAATGTTTTTCAGAATATGCAGCTCGTTCCTTTCATCATCCGAAATTCTGAATCTATTTCAACATTTTCAACTTTCACAGATTTTTTTAAAATTGCAGCCTAGTTCCTGAAGTTTTCAAAATTTACAATTTGGTCCCTAAATTTTCAAAATATACAGTTTGGTCCCTGAATTTTCAAAGTTTTGAAATTTAACCATTTATGTTCAGAATCTGTTAGATTCTCAAACGAAGTTATATTCAGCCACATAACATGATATCATGTGGTTTGTTTATTATTTATGCTATGCAATCTTTTGCACCCCTAATGGGTGATATTTCTATGGCATACATTGTCAATTGCCATTTTAATGAGACAATTTTCCCGCCGTTAAGGGGGAGATAAGAAGCCGGTTCTTGTATAACGGCGTGAATTATATGAAATGATATTTGTCTCATCTAAATTTGTGCATGGAAATATTTAAGAACAAAAGAAAAAAGAATTTATTTGCAACAATTTTAATGTGTAAAATGCTAGATGCATTTATCGACAAAATAGCAACTTGATATTATAATATATGTTGCAAATGAGTGCAAGAGAAAATGTCTAAAGAAGGACACATTGCACATTAGATTTTTTCATGAACGTCTTAATAAACGAATGTCCTCGTAGGACAAATTTTACATTGTGATTGCATCGTGAATCCCTAAATGGGTGAAAAATGATTACGATACACAGCTAACCAATTATACTTTATACATATAAGAGGGGGAGATATATAAATGTTGGTTCGAATGATTGACACCCTTATAAGTGGTGTGAATACCGTTCAATTCAAGTCTACTAGCGCTAGTAGCATCATACTCTCATCATATTACTTATCTCATTCGATGAAAGGATTCGTCTTAAAGACGATGTTGGGGGACGCCTCAACACTAGTATCCATTACTATGATTTGAGAATTTTTGCCAGTTGTGGTGGCATAAATGAAATACATATTTGGATGAGAAAATCATTGATGATTATATGGTAGCTACCAAGACCATTATAAATCGAACCATTATGTGCCAATAAAGAATTGATTGGCAAATAAATCATGGTTAGCTTGCTCTCTAAGTGAATAGAGAGGCATTTGAGACTATTAGTTCTCAACGTTGTTGTTGTACCGATATAATATCTTAAAGAATTGAAAATTCTTTTCGAACGAATATTCATGTACCAAATTGAATGTTAATATTGAGTTTGAAAATAAAGTGGACATGTAGTCCTCAATACCCCCTCCACATTGTGAAACTCAAAAGCGCGCATTTTGTCCATGTAGGACATTTATATTGAAATAAATAATGAGTTCAAGCACATAAAGTATTATGACAAACTTTATTGATGCAATATAGAATTCTCTATAAGAGAAAAAGACATGGTACATGAAAAGATATGGATCTCTACAAGAGATCGTACCCACAAAGGCTACAATCCCCATTTATATTAATATAATTCTTTAAGGAGAATCCGGTACCGGATTGTGAAATAGTGAGCTCTTGATTGATTATAAAGAAATATGGGGAGTACTTAAGATGTTATCGAATAACTATATGTACAATTATTTCTATAATGTGAAGAGCTTGAAGCTCATAAATCTTAATAGATGTCGACATCTAATTGGTCATTAGTATATGCATTCACAAATGCAATTGACCATGATTATTTGAAATTATTGATGACATGAATTTTACATTGACTTGCGGTCATTACATATAAAGTTGTGAAAGTCTTTAGTGCCAAAGTGGGTAAAATCATTGCGGTAAATTTCAATGCCTTTTGAAAATATACTTTTATGATGCAATCACTTTATGATGGTATTCAAAATTATTTGACATGCACCATATGGATGCAATTACCGCATATTTATATGGATCATAAATTTTTATTTCAAAGAATTGAAAATTCTTGAAGCATATAATAAGAGGTCTCATGAGTTAGACTCTACGAATGATCCATTCAAGAATATGGTATTGTCACCTTAGTTAATACATTGTTTACAGAAGGAATAATCAAATAAATTGATTTCCATTATCATTTGGTGCGAATTAAATCTGTGGAGACTCATGAAGAGCTCACAAAAATGGTCAATTATTTGGTGACATAATTTGAGATGAAAAAATATTGGAAGTGCAAAATGCATCTCGAAAAGAAGATCTATTGAGTGATATTATGTTTGTCCAATCATTGGATATAATTGAAGATATTTTAAGCCCTCGAGAAGATAATGAAGACCTTGGTCTTAATATATGAGGATAATGATGTCGGATTGCACTAACGAGAGTGTGGCTATATCAAGGGAGGTGGCCGAAGAATTATTGAAGATTTCTGAATTACTCGAGAGTTAAAGAAGAAAGACGACATTGACAGTTATTGATGACAAACAAATAACGAGTTTGCAAATCCATACGTCGGCGATCTTACTCCAATATAATGTCTCATGCTGAAATAAGGGGGAGCGTGATCAACAATTTCAACACTGTACTCTTTTTCCTTCGTCCAAGTTTTTATCCTAATGGGTTTTTCTTGGCAAGATTTAAATGGATATGTACTCTTTTCTCCTTCGTTTAGGTTTTGTCCCATTGGGTTTTCCTAACAAGGTTTTTAACGAGGCATACTCCATATATGGTAGACATCCAAGGGGGAGTGTTATGAATTTCTTAAGTGTGGATGACCACCATTACTCACCATCATCAAGCACCCTTACTCCCACCATTTACTCACCATTATAGGTCCATAACTCCTTGTAACTCATGACCTTTCATGGTCTTACTTGTACTATATATAGTGCTCCATTGTATTGAGTTGGATACACAAGAAGAAGAAGAGAATAATATATTTGATTCTCTCTATATTACTATGTCAATTCATCTTTGCTTTGTTCTTCTTTATTAGTTTCTCAACAATATCTTAATAATTTTTTTTAATGTGCATTCAAACTTGGGTCAAGTGATTTCAGGATCTGTGGCTCCATATGTAGGCCACCAAATTAATGAGGGGCAAACAATAATTAAGAGATATTAATTTTGTTCTTTGATGTAATTGCGCTAGCTAGGGGTAAGAGTCGGGTGGATTGGATCAGAAATAACATTTATGAAAAATTTCGCAAAAAATTTGGAAGTACAAAATTAATTCCAATTTCGATTTTAAAAAAAATCGGAATTTTAAAATCCATTCCAATTCCAAAAATCCCGGAAATTTTGGGATTTTGAATTTTATTCGGAAATCTCATAAATTTTAAAATTTCAAAGCATAACGGAAATTTCCATAATTTTTCAAAAATAAGAACATCAAGGTCGATAAAAGTAAAACTAATAACTGCTAAATTTCAGTTAAAAATAAATAAATAAAAATAAACCAAATATCCAATAAAACTTCTAACAACAATTCAATCTGTCAAAATCCCAAAACAAAACTTAAATCAAATTAATGTTTCAGAGAAAAATAAAATAAAATAAAAACTTAAAATATGTATTATAGAATATATATTATTTATAGACTGTATTTTTGGGAAAAAATCGAAGTTTTTTATAATTTTTATTTGAAGGATATTTTTGACTTTTCAGATCAAAAGACACAGAGGTTTTAGCATCCGGCACCCCTGTGTAATGTCTAATGCCTAAAAAAAGCACTAGGTTAAAACAATTAGCACGTACCCCCGGTGTTACAAAAGGCCCCTACGAGCTGATCGTGTGATACACTCGCCAAATATGCGAATGGGGTTCGACTTTTTGATGTGAAAAGACCCAAATACCCTTTACATTATAAATTTCAAAAATAAGCCCCAAATAAAATTTTAATTTTTTCAATTCAATCCCTTCAAGTTTCAGAAAAACCCTCTTCTCCAAAGTCAGGGACTGAATTGCTAACCAAAAAAATCCCAAAAACACCTCCGCCGCTTCTCACCACCAGACCGTTCCTGTAACTTTCGGGGCCCTAAGCATGTTTGGGAAAAATTATACTAATTTTTTTTTTCTTTCTTTAAAAAAAAAATAATTTCCTCATTAAACTACCAACAAAAAGTAATATATTAAAATAATAAATTACATTAAGTAGAAAAAACAAAGTTACTCGATTTTTTTATTATTAATTTCCAGAATTTTTATTCTATTAAAAGATGGAAAAATGAAATGTCATACTAGAAAATAAGGGTTTATTTCTTTTATTTGCTAAATTTTGTGTATGTCAAAAGTTCTTAATACGTCAAAATTAAAAAAAAAATAGAAAAATAAGCCACATTTACTTTTTTCTTAGAGTCGTGTTGTAGCTGCCTCATAAATGTTGGGGATCAGGCATGTGTGCTGCTGCAGCGGAAAACAATTTTTTTTTTTTTTATTTTATTTATATAAACAAACACACACACAATAATAACAATTAATTGCATACCTTTTTGCTTCCAATCACCGACAAACATACTCGCATATATAATTAATTTAAATAACATAAATTAAATCATCATAGCATGCTCGCGAAATTAAATCAAATAATAAACATTCTCAACGAACGATTCACACAAACACAAAATAAATTTCATTGAATTAGTAACAGTTGCTATATTACCAACGATCACATATGTCAACAAATTATAGTCCATGTATATATATTCACGCTATAACTCAATTTCCACACCGAACATCCATATAACACAAAGAGGAGGCCCTAAATTTGATTTTGTTTATCAGGTACATACCTAGGAAGCAAATAGATATAATCCACTTCCCACCAATATGTCTTCATTTACATTTTTTTTATGTTACATCTTTAATTGTTAATTCGAACCTTAATATTTGTTTCTTACAATACAGAAAATGAACCAACCATGTCTCTTGCTTCTATTTTTCGCTTAAGAGACTTACAAGTAACGCAAAACTTGGAACGCTTAAACTAAAAGCTTTACGAGTTGGGAGTGAGATAAGCTACGGGACAGACTTCATTACAAAGTTGCGGGACAGTATTCAATATCCCACCAATATCCCACCAGGGTCTCCCACCAAAGCCCAACCCCGGTCAACAAATCTATAAAAACACCGAAATATCAATACATTGGCAGAAATCTTCCCAAATTCTTGCAAAACTCTGCCACAATATTATTTTTCTTCTTTTTTGCAGTACTCTGCTACATATTGGGGTTTTTGATTATTCGTCAATTCTAGTGATGGTATTTGCGAACTTTCAATAAATAAATTTTTATTGTATAGTTTTTTTGATTTATTTAATGTTAACAGTCATAGTCATGTAATATTCTTCATTTATTTAGAGTTAACATGTTTTAATTTTTGAAAATATAATTTTATTCGATACTTTTCTTTTGAAGAAAATAGGTTAAATACGTTTTGTATCCCTGATATATAGTGTATATAACACTTACCTCTCGATATTAAATATTTTGTATCTTAAGTTTTAAAAAATAATAATAATCTTAATATATTTCCACTTTTATTGGATGGAATAATTAAAAAAAAATCAAATAATTTATTAAAAATTTCAATTGAAAAGTCAATGCCAATTGTAAAATTTTATATTTCTTTTGTATCTAAAAGTAACTAAACTTAAACTATTGGAAAAATATTGATAATAATATATATTGTATAATAATGAATGAAATTTTTTTTAAGAAATTAATGAATTAAAATAAATTTAAAAGTCACTAAAATTAATTATTTTAAGAAATTAATTATTGATTGATTTCTACAAATTTATTACAAATATATTGCACATACATTTTATGAAACGATGTAGAAATTAAAGAATAATTAGTTGTTTGGAATTCATTGATTTTTTAAAATGTTTTCATAGTATTTTTTTTTTTGCAGATGACCCCATTGTGCTTTCATTTTTGCAGATACCCTCTTTAAGTTTGACACACTAGGTTATATTTGACGGAAAAACTAACGGAAGCTACCCTCCATTAATCACAGGGGGATTATGTGATGATATTACAAGCACAAGAGGGTCATCTGCAAAAAATTGAAACCACACGGGTGTTAAGTGCTACTTACCCTATTAAATATGTACCCAATTTAAGATAATATTTTTAAGGATAAATTACACCTACACCCCGGAAGTATGCTAAAATAACTTTAAAGTCCCTGTGGGTTTGGTAATTACAACCACACCCCTGAAACAATTACGGAGCCAAGATTTCATGTCATGGGGAGCGATATGCACTTTATTTGCTTTTCGCGGGGCCGTTAATGCTACTATAGAAGAAAGTTTATAAATATTGTATAAAATAATAAGGATTTAAGAAATGTTGCAGGAGCTATGTGTTGTCTCAACCACTTTCTTAAACTAATAATCCGTTAGAATCCTAAAGTAATAAATTATCCAATGCATTATTTCGGGGGGGGGGGGGGGGGGTGTTAAGTGTATATGTTTACACTTTATCATACCTTTTTATTTGAGCTTTTGGTGTGTTTTAACGATAATTGGTGCGTAAAAAGTTGATTTATTGTATTTTAGGTACAAATTGAAGGGTTGGAAAAGATGCAGAAAAGTCCACACCTCCGTCCACTCCACAGTTAACGGAAGCCTTCATAGCCTGGCAAAAATCTGACCGTTTGCTTCGAGGGTGGATTATCGGAACACTCACAGAGGAAAGTCTTGGACTTGTTGTTGGTCTCGACACAGCTTATACAGTGTGGGAGGCCCTAAAAAATGCATATGCCCAAGAATCACAGGAACGTGAATTCACACTACGGCAACAAATAACGTATTCTCGAAAGGAGGATCACACAACAATCACCGAACACATTAGCAAATTCAAAGTTCTCTGTGACAACTTAGCGGCTATCGGAAAACCTGTTCCAGATCAAGAAAAGGTTTTTTGCCTTCTCACAAGTCTTGGCCCACAATATGAAGTTTTTACCACAACTATGTTGAAACCTCCGAGGCCTGCATACTCAGAATTGGTATCTCAACTCCAGAATTTTGATCAAAGGCGTAGTTGGTTCTCCAACCAGACGGATGGCCCAACTCCTACTGTCCACCCTCAAATGGCTTTTTATGGACAACAACAGCGATACTCAAAATCAAATTCATCAGGCTATCGTGGCTCATCACGGAAATTCACTTCCAATGGACGTGGTTTTCAGGCACAACAACAAAGAGACTCCAACCATGGCAATTCGTCTTCTGCAAATCTCCAACGACGACCTCCACCACCAGGGGAACGCCGAATGACATCTGTGGAAAGGGAAAAATTCCGCGATCAACAATGCCAATACTGTGGGGCGATGGGCCACATTGCTAAGATATTTTGGTGGGTGCCAAAGAATTCCACTCAAAGGAATGAAATTCCACAGGCACTTGCAGCTCTTACATTGGATAATACCATTGCAGACACGGAATGGACCACGGACACCGGAGCCTCCAACCATATGACAGGTAAACCAGGTATGTTAACAAATATCCGTACACATTTTGGTGCTGATTCTGTGTTAATAGGAGATGGTTCTTCTATGCCAATTCTTGCAACTGGTGATTCTTCTTTACGGCAAAAAAATATTACCTTGCCTCTCAATGATGTTTTGTTGGTTCCAAACTTAACAAAAAATTTATTGTCAGTCAGCCAAATAACAACTCAATTTCCAGTTAATTGTGAGTTTTTTAATGTTGATTTTTGTGTTAAGGATCGGGCAACAGGTCGACCAATGATCACTGGGAAACGCAAGGGTGATCTTTATGTCTTGCCCACTTTTCCGGAACTGTATTTCTCTCATCGTTTTAGATCCAGTACTGCAGAAGTTTGGCACCAACGCCTAGGCCATCCCCAATATTCAGTTTTAAGTATGCTTAAAAATAAAGGACTTATTGATGTCGTAGGGACAACAAAATCACAAAATTTGTGTGATAGTTGTCAACTAGGAAAGCTTAGTCGTTTACCTTTTTCTTGTTCAAAACATTCAAGCATTAGTATTTTTGAAAAAATTCATTGTGACTTATGGGGACCTGCCCCTGTTTTATCGATTGGAAAGTTTCGATATTATGCTTGTTTAGTTGATGATTTTTCCAAATATACGTGGATTATCCCCTTACGAAATAAATCTGATTTTTTTGTTGCATATATTGCTTTTGAAAAGTATGTCTTTAGGCAGTTTAATAAAAAAATCAAAATCTTTCATTCCGACGGAGGTGGTGAATTCATCAATTCCAAATAATCGACTCACTTTCGCTCTTCAGGTATTGTTCATCAGGTATCTTCTCCTTATACTCCCGAACAAACTGGTGTGGTTGAAAGACGTCATAGGACTATACGAGAATTAGGAATGACCATGTTATTTCACTGTGGTGCACCTTTATTTTTATGGACAGAAGCTTTTACTACGGCCGTATATCTTATGAATCGTCTACCATCATCTGCTCTTAACTTTCAAACACCTTATTTCATGCTTCATGGAACGCATCCAGTTTATTCGTCACTTCGAGTTTTTGGGTCTAAATGTTTTCCATACACTTGGGATACAAGAAAAAATAAATTTGACCCAAAAACGGTTCTCTGTATTTTTGTAGGATATAGCGACACGTATAAGGCATATAAATGTTTTCATCCTTCAAGCAAAAAAAAATTTATATCACGGTCATGTTGTATTTGATGAATTGATTTTTCCATATAGACCTACTAACACGTCTTGTATTGCAACAGAACAACCGCATACAATGAGTATTTTTGACTCATGGTTGCCACATGCTACTGTTTCTTCTTCACCAGGTATATCTACGGCCGCTTCATTACCTCCTTGTGTAAGTCCTCTACTGCCCACTGCTACAGCTGATCCCACTCCCATCGAGCCACACATCTCTGATGAAAATAGGGAGTTATTCGAGTCCCCAAATATTTCTGCTCCGTCTGTAACAACTTCATCGCCAGAGCCTCATGTGTCTGATAATTTTCCCGAAATAATTGAAGCACCCGAATTGTCTCACACCAATCTTGCACCAGTGAGTCATTCAATGGTCACTCGGTCTAAATTAGGAGTGATAAAACCAAACCCGAAGTACGCCTTAACCACCATCACATCTTCCAGTATACCTCGTGAGCCCCATAATGTCAAAATTGCCTTGGCAAATCCTGGTTGGAGAGCAGCCATGTATGAGGAATTAGATGCACTACATAAGAACGAGACTTGGTCTCTTGTTCCCCGCACACCAAACATGCATGTCATTGGTTCAAAATGGGTGTTCAAGTCAAAACTTAAACCTGATGGCTCTTTAGATCGTCTCAAGGCACGTTTGATTGCAAAAGGGTATCATCAAATTGATGGAGTTGATTACACTGAAACATTTTCTCCGGTTATTAAACCAGGGACAATACGCATGATAGTTACCATAGCTCTTGTTCAAAAGTGGCCTATTCGTCAGTTAGATGTTAAAAATGCGTTTTTGCATGGTTTGATTTCCGAAGATCTTTACATGCAACAACCACCAGGGATGAAAGATCCTCAATATCCGTCCCATGTTTGTAAACTTCAAAAGGCCCTCTATGGTCTAAAACAAGCACCGCGTGCCTGGTTTGACCGATTTAGTTCGTTTCTTATTAAATATGGTTTCTTTTGTAGCTTAGCTGATCCGTCACTATTTATTTTTCACTCCGTTTACGGATCATTATATTTATTACTTTATGTAGATGATATGTTGCTCACTGGATCCACTTTAAAACTTGTTTCCGACTTTGTCCAGGTGTTAAGCAATGAGTTTGCAATGAAAGACTTGGGGCCTATTCATCATTTTCTTGGAATGGAAATTACGTCAACAACGAGTGGACTTCATTTGTCTCAATCACACTATGCACTGACTATACTTGAACGTTCCAATATGGTGGATTGCAAGCCAATGAGTACACCTCTTGAAGCTAAAACGAAAACATCCTCTAAAGATATACTTTTGACAGATCCAAGCTTTTATCGAGGACTTGTTGGAGCTCTACAATATCTTACACTAACTCGTCCTGATCTTTCTTACAGTGTTAATTATGTCTCTCAATTCATGCATGCTCCGACGTTCACACATTTAAAAATGGTTCGACGCATTTTACATATATTAAAGGGACCATTCAAATAGGATTACACTTTTCTTCACGCACTACACTTGATCTTTTTGCCTTCTCTGATACAGATTGGGCAGGGTGTCCTACTACACGGCGCTCAACTACCGGTTATTGTACATTCCTTGGGAAAAATCTTATCTCATGGTGTGCCAAGAAGCAACATACAATTTCTCGCTCCAGCACAGAAGCCGAATATCGTGCCATGGCAAACACGGCGGCTGAACTCACATGGATATCTTTTATTCTGAAAGACCTTCGAGTTCCATTGTCATCACCTCCGGTACTCTATTGCGACAACCTTAGTGCTCTTTATATGACAGTGAATCATGTATTCCATGCACGTAGCAAACATATCGAGCTGGATTATCATTTTGTGCGCGAACGCGTTGCCCGTGGGCTACTTGTCACTCAACATATTTCCTCTGAAAATCAAGTTGCTGACCTATTCACAAAGCCAATGTCAAAAATCGCTCTTCGTTCTTTCCGCAACAAACTTTGCCTTCAGCCCCGGCAAACTTTGCGGGAGGATATTAGCAACGTATCTAATAATCACGGGAGTCGATGGAGAGATAAGGAAGATCAAAACTCTTGGAGAGATAAGGATGAAGACTCTCGTGATTTACCCACAATAAGAGGAGAGAAGTTGGGTGAACTTGGAGACCTTACGGCAACAACTTCAACCCAAGATGATAACTCACTTAGATAAGGCAAATCAAGGATTCATAGTTATCTAGGATTCCTGTCTATTGTATTTAAATACCATATCTAAAGCCTATTTGTTTACGGTGAAAAAAACATACAGCAATAAAGAAAAGCTTTTTTAATATTATTCTTTCTTATGAAAATTAATCTTTGTTTCTCTCTTTTCAAGCATAGATTTATCGTTTATGACTTATTTTATTTGTGTTTTTCCTTTAATCATGAGTAGCTAATTTTCTTATTTCTAGGATTTTATTTGGAACCCTATGTGGGATTTATGAACCCCTTTCTATGATTTTATGCAAGTTTTAATTCCGGATTATTTCTTCTACTTGTTTTATTAAGTTCATGAAACTGGCCACTTTATGCGCTTTTATGTTATTGTTAATCGCATGAATCGGAAGATCGGGTTAATAATTAGAACTGTGGTAGAAGAGCCTTTGTGGTATTAACATAGGAATATAGTTAATCTCTTAGGTAGCCATTATTGAGATTTGTGCTTAATGTTGTGTTCTAGAATTAATTGCATAGGAATATAGTAATTGAATCTAGGGTATTAGAATCGTAATACACGCGGAAGCGGGTTATGATTATTTTAGCATCTCAGGTTAATAATCTGGGTTAATTGCTTGCATAATTGAAGGAATTGGGGGAATAATAATCTCATAGGGGGAAGAATAAAATCCCAGGCTTGTTTTCATTGATTAAATCTTCGTTTTAATTGCTTTCTTGTTTTTGTCTTTTTAATTGCTTTAGTTTAATTTAGCTTATTAATCATCTTTCGACTGTGTAGGGTGGGCTTGATAACAATTGGTAGAATTTAGCGTCTAGGATTAGATAATTAAATATTCCCTGTGGGTTCGATATCCGGACTTAATTGTCCACTTTATTACTTGTACCAACAAGTTTTTGGCGCCGTTGCCGGGGATTATTTTAATTATTTATTTTATTCTAGCTCTAGATTTGAACAATTTTCACGATTCACCCATTTAATTTTTGTTTTATTTTTTTAGGTACTGTGTATGCGTAGAAGACCCGATCTTGCTAGAGAACCGTTTGATCCCGAAATCGAACGTACTTTTCGAGCGGCTAGGAGACTTCAACGCGAAAACAATATAATGGAGGACGAAGAACGCAGGGCCGCGGGCAATTTACTCGAGGCCAACGGAAACCAAGTCCAAGACCCACCCCCTCAACTTCCAGCACAGCCAGCAGTTCGTCCACGAGCACTTCAAGATTACATAATCCGAACTCTAGACGGATTCCGCCCGAGCATCCAATATCCACCCATTGAGGCGCACAATTTTGAGATCAAGCAAGGCCTCTTGACGATGCTCCAAAATAACGGGTTATTTAGTGGATTGGCAGGTGAAGATCCCCATCTTCACATTGTCAATTTTCTAGATACCTGTAACTCCCACCGTCAAAACGGCATTTCCCAAGAGGCGCTTCAATTAATTCACTTCAAGCACTCCCTACAAGGAAGAGCTCGCCAGTGGTTGATGTCCCAAGCCCCCCACTCTATCTCGTCGTGGCCTCAACTCCTCAACTTTTTCATGAAAGTTTATAGCTCACCCGAGAAGGACGAGAGAATCCGACGAGAAATTCATAATTTCGTCCAAGAGCAAGGCGAGCAATTGTACGAGGCATGGGAGAGATTTAAGACCCTTTTGACGCAATGTCCAACACATGGAGTCGAACAATGGCGGCAAATCCACATCTTCTACCAAGGGATCAACGAGAATGCACGAACCGTTTTAGATGCCTCAACCGGAGGTAATTTTATGAGTCAATCGATACCGGATGCATTTATCATGCTGGATCAAATTGCACAAAATCGGTTTGCCAAGTCAAGCGAGAGGACGATTAGTGGAGCCAAGAAAATTCCCGGAGTGTTAGAGTTAGATGCAATTACGTCCCTTCAAGCCCAAGTGACCCAAATTGCTCAACAAAATCAACTCCTTCTGCAGCACATCAAAGCAAGTCCACCACAACAAGTCCAAGCAATTGATTCTCCATGTTGTGAAATTTGCGGTGGAAATCATTACACGCTCCAATGCCATCAAGATCTGGAGTCACTCAACTACGTCAACAATGCACCTCGCCAATTCCAAAATCAAGGGTGGAGATCACAAGGGCAATATGGAGGAAATCAACAAGGCCAAGGATATCAAAGACCTCAAGGTCAATTCCAAAATCAAGCCCCTCCTCAACAAAGCTATCAAGGCAACAATCCACCGGCCCAAAAATCAAACACGGAGGAGATATTGGCCCAATTCATGACTGCTACTCAAGCCTCGCTGCGGAATTTGGAGAATCAATTCGCTCAATTCGTTGTGAACCAAGAGAAACGTCCGGCGGGAGCATTGCCATCAAATACGGAAGATCCTCGAAAGCAAAAGTTCGAGACGTGCCAAGCTATCGATTTCAAGATCGAGAAAAAGGAAGAAATTCAAGTCAAGCCGCAAGTCACTGTAGCCGAATGGATCGAGCCAATCCCATATCCACAAAGATGGCTAACGAAAAAGATCGAGGTCGAGACATGCCAAGCAGTCACCTTGAAGAACGGCAAGAAATTGGAGGAAGCTCCACGAAAAGAGAAGAGAAACACGGTAATCGAGAAGCCGAAAAAGAATGAGGAAAAAGAATCAACTCATGGAGAGCCACCATCGACGGTTCCTTCACAAGTCCCTCCAATTCCTTATCCTCAAAAGTTTATAAAGAAGAAGCTCCATGCCGAATATCAAAGATTTTTGGACAAGTTGAAGGAAATTCGAATAAATATTCCTTTCATTGAAGCACTTCAAAAGATGCCAAAGTGGGTGAATTTCCTAAAGGACCTCGTGAAGAAAAGTAAGAAATTGCAAGGGAACGAGATGATCCAACTCACGGAGCAAATTAGTGCAATTCTTACTCGGCCTCTTCCACAAAAACTCGGCGATCCAGGTAAGTTTACTATTCCTTGTACTATAGGAGGTAAAAAATTTAGACCGCTCATTGATTTAGGTGCTAGCATTAATCTTATGCCGTACTCTACTTTTAAAAATCTTGGGTTAGGAGAAATTGAACCGACAGCTATAACTCTTCAATTAGCCGATAGATCTTTAGTTTACCCAAAAGGTATTTTAGAGAATGTGCTAGTGAAAGTCAATAAATTTATCTTCCCTGTCGATTTCGTTATACTTGATATAGATGAGGATAGGGAGATACCTCTTATCGTAGGGAGACCTTTTTTAGCCACGTCAAAAACGCTAATTGATTGTGCTAGTGGTGATCTTACAATGACTGTTCATGATCAAACAATCAAATTCAATGTTTTTAGTGCTAATAAAAATCCATGTGATAATAATGATTGTTTTGCTATTGATCTTATGGATTTTACAACTCATGAAAAATTTGATGTTTTGAACTTGGACAATGGGAAAGTATCTTTGAGTGCAGGAGATGATGGCAGAAACGGGAATCGGACGGAGCAAGTTTACGTCATGGACTCAATTTCAACTTCTCCGAGAGAAATTCATACGAGTTTGAGTCTTAACGGCGATGAGAGTGCAAGGAAGATGTTGCCACCCAAAGGCTCGAGCAAGTCACGAGAGAAGGATGAGTCAAGCTATTGTGGTCGTAAGGAGAAAGTCAAAAGGAAATTGCACAAAGGACAATTGGTGTTATTGTGCAAATCACGGCTGTGGTTATTCCCAAGGAAGCGCAAATCAAAGTGGTCGGTACCATGTATTGTCCAAGAGATTCTTCCTCACGAAGTGGTCAAAATAAAAGAGCGAGATTCAAACCGTACGTTCAACGTGAAGCGGAGCCAACTCAAACCGTATTGGGAAGCGAGTGAAGATTTCCAAGTGACTTCGGTCACTTTTGCTTGAAATTAAAGAAGCAACGTCCGGCTGAAGACTTTAAACTTAGCGCTTCTCGGGAGGCAACCCGAGCTTTAATTGTTTTTCGTAGTTTTCTTTAATTTTTCGTTTCGTTTTTATTGTCATAGGCATGCATTCTAATTAATTTATTTGAATTTTAATTTTCAGGGTCGAAAACATGGTCAGGGGGTCCAGACGGCCGTCCGAAATTGCAAGCAAAATCCCAGACGGCCGTCTGGGAAAGAGAAGGCCGCAATTTGCAGCTCTGCCTGTGGGACGGCCGTCCGAAAAATAGCCTAAAAAGTGGGACGGCCGTCCCACAACCAGTGAGGGCAAAAAAAAAAAAAAAAAAAAAAAAAAAAACCGGACAGCCGTCCGAAAAAGAGCACAAAAACCGGGACGGCCGTCCGAGTTAAAAATAGGGTGTTTTAAATTTATAAAATTATATTTTCTCCCTCATTATTTCCTAAACCCTCCTCTTTTCTTCTCTCAAACTCCCACACACAAATTTTTGAATTTGTTTCGAATTTTTCTTCCAAAATTCACAATTTTTTTTTCTTTTGTTGGTGTTGACAGGGACGTTAGAGAATCGAATCAAATTCTCCAAAATATACTTATTTGAGAGAGCTAGGGAGGAGCACCCCGATCACATCGACTCCGACTGAATCAGGTGTTTTCTATCCTTAAACTTTGGGCTAAATTCGTTGAGGGCAACGAAAATTTTAAGTTTGGGGGTGAAAAAACCGTTATTTTTGTGCTTATTTGTTTTAGTTTGCATGCATTAGGTTTTATTCGTTTTTATTGTTTTTCTCGTTTTTCCGGAAAATAAAAAATAAAAAAAATAAAAAAAATTTGTTTGAGTCGAATGCATCGATGAGTTATGATGATGAGAGATGATCAATGTTTGATGATGAAATTGCTTGTTTTGTGTGACAAGGATTTGATGTTTGTTTAGCTTTCGATTCAACGGAACTTAGAAGCGAATTATTGCTAGGAATCACATTTTGTGCATTGCTTTGGTTGAATGTTTTGTATTTTAAATTTGGAATTAATTTGTGCTAGATCATGCTATGTTCGGTTTTAAAACTCAACTTAGGAAATTTATGATACGAAGTATTGAGTAGTGAGTGATTTGGGATATGATTTGGGACTTATTTGAACCGTTTGAGCCTTTCAAGCCGACATTTTTATCGAAATTATCCTTAGAACCTTGATTTGAGCCTCGGAGAAAAGGTGTTCTTTCTTTTAGCCAATGAGTAAGGTAGAATAGGTGGAGATTCTTGAAAATTACCCCTTGGAGTTCGGTCGAGAAATTTTATAAGGTCCTTCTTCTTCTTCGAAAAAAAAAGGAGAAAAAAAAAAAGAAAAAAAAAAGAAGACAAATATATATGCTTCTATATATATATTAAAAAAAAACAAAAAAAACAAAAAAAAAAAATAAAAAATAAAAATAAAAAAATAAAAATAAAAAAAATAAAAAAGAAAAAGAGAAGAAGAAGAGACTAGAAGGGAGAAATAAGGACTAGTTGTTGAATTATTTTTGAAAACTCGATCCATTGTCTCAAAAGCAAAAGTGGAGACTTTTGAACTTTTGAGAATCGAGTTTATTAAAGTCCGTAGAGGTGAATTCATTGTTTCAAACGCCTATCTTTCAATTTTTGGCGTAATCACCTGAATTAAAGAAAAATAGCCACATATACCCATAATATTTCCTACCTCGAACCAAAGAGCCTAACAATTGAAAGCCACAAAGCCCCAATGATCCCAATAGCTTAATGTTCGATATTAGTAGACTAGAATAATTTGGTGAGTATTTGGAGTCAAGCATATGCATGTAAGTATAAATTATTTCTATCTTTAATTTGCAAATATTGGATGCTTGAAGCATTTGTATGAATTGTGGTTTTTAGTAATGGTGAGTGACTAAGTGTTGTTGAATTTTGAGCTTGCGAATGCCTAAGAATTGTCATTATAATTACAAGTTCTGAAAACGTGAAGTTGATCATTGATCTATGTGATGAGATGTTATAGTTGAGTTATTTGCTTATTGGTAGATTTTGCTTGAGGACAAGGAAAAGTTCAAGTTTGGGGGTGTGTTAAGTGTATATTTTTACACTTTATCGTACCTTTTTATTTGAGCTTTTGGTGTGTTTTAACGATAATTGGTGCGTAAAAAGTTGATTTATTGTATTTTAGGTACAAATTGAAGAATTGGAAAAGTATGGGGTCAAAACTGAAATTTTGGAGAAAATATGGGCCAAAAGTGAAAAAAATCAAAATTCTGAATATTTAAAGCTCGGACCCCGTCCGAGTTTTAGTTCAAATTGTGGGACCCCCGTCCGAGACTCCGAAGCTGCGCAGTAAAGGGATTTTAATTGCACAAGGAAACTGCCTTTTTCCCCAAGTTCTTCACCCTATATTAGACCAAGCCAAGCACTCAATTGGAATCTTTTGACGCAATTTCAAGAGCAACAAAGCAATAACGAAGACGAAGAATTCGAAGACTCTAAGCATAGATTTATCGTTTATGACTTATTTTATTTGTGTTTTTCTTTTAATCATGAGTAGCTAATTTTCTTATTTCTAGGATTTTATTTGGTACCCTATGTGGGATTTATGAACCCTTTTCTATGATTTTATGCAAGTTTTAATTCCGGATTATTTCTTCTACTTGTTTTATTAAGTTCATGAAACTGGCCACTTTATGCGCTTTTATGTTATTGTTAATCGCATGAATCGGAAGATCGGGTTAATAATTAGAACTGTGGTAGAAGAGCCTTTGTGGTATTAACATAGGAATATAGTTAATCTCTTAGGTAGCCATTATTGAGATTTGTGCTTAATGATGTGTTCTAGAATTGATTGCATAGGAATATAGTAATTGAATCTAGGGTATTAGAATCGTAATACACGCGGAAGCGGGTTATGATTATTTTAGCATCTCAGGTTAATAATCTGGGTTAATTGCTTGCATAATTGAAGGAATTGGGGGAATAATAATCTCATAGGGGGGAGAATAAAATCCTAGGCTTGTTTTCATTGATTAAATCTTCGTTTTAATTGCTTTCTTGTTTTTGTCTTTTTAATTGCTTTAGTTTAATTTAGCTTATTAATCATCTTTCGACTGTGTAGGGTGGGCTTGATAACAATTGGTAGAATTTAGCGTCTAGGATTAGATAATTAAATATTCACTGTGGGTTCGATATCCGGACTTAATTGTCCACTTTATTACTTGTACCAACAGGGGGGGGTGTCATTGTAGTTACAAATACCACAAAGACCTTAAAATTATTTTAGCAGACCTCGGGGTTGCAAGTGTAATTTACCCTATTTTTATTTTAAATATTAAAATATGAAATTTTTGTTAATAGATATTTTTATAATATAGTTTAATTGTTCTTTTGGGTTATTCCATCCAATAAAAGAGAAATTTTGTATGTATTAATATTTAAAATGCAAAATAATAGTGTTTGAGGGGTAAGTATTACAAATGATACTTGAAGGGGTAAGTGATATGTATGGTATACATTATGGGTCTAAAGTCTATTTAACCCTTTTTGTTAAAGACATTTTTTTTTTCAAGCACTCTCCCAAATTACTTTACTTAAGTGGGCCTTGGAGAAATTATCAAAGTATGCAAGTCGAGTTAAGTATCTCCCAATACAGACAAAATTTTCTAAAACTCCAAACATGAAAGTTGTAGAGCGTTCTTCTCTTTTTCCAAGGCATATTTACACTTCGAATTTGGAGGTGGGACGATAGAGTTATGCGTGTTTTGATAAGTGTTCATTTTGCATGATTTTCACTTATCAATTCTTCGAGTTTTGGTCTTCGTTCATCCGAGTTTTCGGCTTTATTTGTATATATTATGCGTTTCTTGTTTTATTTGTATTTTAGGTAAAGAGAAGCTATTTTTGCCGATTCGAAGCGATTTTGGAAGCGAAGCCAAGAACCAAACCAAAAGTGCATTCTCGCGGATTGTGGCAGTGTTTGGTATTCCAAGCATAACTCTCGCATACAACCTCCGATTGAGCTGATTCAAGTGGATCTAGAAAGAAAACTTCAAGGGCTACAACTTTTGTGGAATGCATATTTGTCAATTCGGGCTTAAAAAGCGTGAAAAAAATGTTTGAAGTTAATGTAGAGGCCAGATCGCGATCCAGAAACACCGGATCGCGATCTGGTGGCAAATTCCAGTAGCAGCGAAAAATTGGGGCAGATTGCGATCCGCACCTCCTAGATCGCGATGTGGGAAGGCGGTGCGCAGTTTTCGAGGCTGGCAGATCGCGATCCAAGAAGCCCAGATCGCGATCTGGGCACAGAAATCGAGACAAGATATTTTTGTTTGATATCTTACTATAAATAGAAGGTCTCTTTTTCATTTTTCGATATCAAGACATATATCTCGACCTGTTCTTCGATTTTTCTTCGGTTTTTGCCAGTTCTTCGCGGGAAGCTTCGACGAGGGTTTCGACTCGGGTTTTTCATACGCTTTTCTTTACATTTAGTTTATGATTTCTCGTGTTCTTCATTTTGATGCTATGTTTGTAATGAACTGAGCATTTTCTTTTAGGGAAATGAAACCTTGTATATATAGATTTTGATTCCCAGATCTGTGATCTATTTGTCGTTTTTGGATTATGTTTATGTTTTCCTGTATTAAATGCTTTCGATTGTTAGGCCAACAGTTGAATTGATTCTAAATGGGAATGAACTCGAGAGAGGATTTTTCGTTTGATTTTAGGAAAACATAGCTCGGGTTGTGAAAACGGAGACGTGATGCACCTCGGGTAGCCCTTAAGGACTTGACCTAAATGCTCTCTTAATATCAGGTTCTGAACGGAGACGTCGGACCTATGGGTAGACTCTAACTACATTGGAGGAGACGGGGGTTAGGGTACTTTAGTGTCTGGGTTAGCGAACATAGAATTGACAATAGATTCGGATTTATAGATCTTTATCGATAGTACACCGGTGGATTTTACCCTAGAAGCCATCACACGTCGAAATTCCTTGCTTGTCCTGGCGGGCCGTTGTTTTTATTTTTGTTTCGTTTTAGCTTCATTTCATCCCCCATTCTTTCGTATGTCTAGATAAAGTTTAGGATAGTATAATTATGGTACTTGGTAAGTTTAGGAACTTAATTCCCTGTTGATCGATATCTGGAATTCACTATTCTACAAAACGCGATATTGTACACTTGCGGTAATTTATGCGTAGGTTTTACGCGTATCATGTTTTACAGAGAGATGTCCAATTGTTCGAAGATTGCCGAAATAACTTTGTTTTGCACTTTACTCGTGGAAAATATAAGATATAAAATTCTTACCAAATCCCCCAACTTAAATAATACTCTCCAAAAATTGTAACATTTTGAATAGATATACTATTTTATAACATATTATGTTCATCTGTAATGCATTACCATCCCCAAATAAAAGAATACGAAAGTTTGTCATTTCATTATTATAGGTTTGAATTTAGATTGGACGGCTTATTCAAGTTTGTATTTGTAACTTAAGTCATAATAAGTCATAAAAAGAAGTAATTATGCATTAACTCTCCATTATAACGATTCATGTATACAAAATATATTCAGATTGTGTTTTGTTCAGAGTTTTACAGAAGAATAATTTTTTATATAAAATCATAGAAAATATATAGAATCAACAGTAAAAGAGTCTGTTACATGATTTTTGAACGTTGGGGGTCTAAAAATACAATTTGTGCGTATTAGTTGGGAAAATGGTGTAGATTTTCCACGTAGGCCAAATTCTTCTTGACAACGACGAAAATAAATCGTTCTTACCCGAGTCACTACAGCTGATAGAGTTTCCCAATTTGACGAAAAATTATACGTCCATTATACGGTGTAAGTGTGTTCGAAAAACTATCCCTCATAATTTCCTTCGATTATAGGCCATTGAAAGACCATGAAAAATTCTAATTACTCAGAAACATATCTTCATTTTTCCCTGGTTCCTATAAACATCTTTGTCGTCATAGCTTTTTTAATTTTTAATATGCATAACTATTACAGGTGATGTAAACTTAACAGTTGTTTTAAATATTCGAATATAGGAAGATCGAATCAATTTGTTTAGCTAGAATCTTTTCTTTCATAATGGATTATGTACATCATTTTAATAAGGTAGTAAAATTATGGAAGGAGATGTTAACTTCACTAGCTCATTTAAGATCTAGAAAAAAAGTTATAATTGCAACAACGACATCTGGAGTTGGCGCTGCAATAATGCCTGGCGGAAATACAGCTCATTCACACTTTAAAATACCAATCGTTGCAAATGAGTCCAGTGACTGCAATATATCGAAGCAAAGTGGTGTGGCTAATCTATTGTATACAACAAAATTAATTATATGGGATGAAGCTCCAATGGCAAAAAGATGGGCTATTGAGAATGTGGATAAGTTATTTAAGGACATAATGGGAAACGATGAGCATTTTGGGGGTAAAGTAGTGGTCTTTCGTGGTGATTTTAGGCAAGTACTACCCGTGGTTTCAAGGGGTACAATTCATCAAACTATTTATGCCATCTTGGTGAAATCAGCGCTATGGCATAACATGATAAAATTTTCTTTGTCGAAGAGTATGAGTGCACAAAAAGATCATGAATTCGGTTATTTCTTACTTCGAGTTGGAAATGGAGAGGAAACCTCTGATATTGAAGGCAACATTAGAATTCTTGAAGAGATGATTGTCAAGTATGACAATGAAGAGGATTCCATGGCACGGCTTATTGATTCAACTTTCCCGAGCTTGAGTAGTAATGTTGAATCCTCTACTTACAAGACAACTCGAGCAATACTAGCATCTAAAAATGAGGAAGTTGATAAATTGAATGAAAAGTTAATTTCTATGTTTCCTGGAGAAGCAAGAACATTTCAGAGTTTTGATGAAGCCATCGATGTTATAAATAATAAATATGAAGAGGATTTTCTCAATTCTTTGACTTCAAATGGCTTGCCCCTGCATAAGTTAGTCTTGAAGAGAAACTGTCCAATAATCCTCCTAAGGAATTTGGACGCATCAAATGGATTGTGAAATGGTACAAGAATGGTGTGTAGGAATTTCAAGTCCAATGTTATTGATGCGGAAATAGTATTTGGCGAACACGTCGGCAAATATGTTTTCATTCGTAGAATACCACTTTCCCCAGTTGAAAATGAGGGCTATCCTTTCAAATTCAAGCGTAAGCTATTTCCTATTAGACTTTGCTTCGCTATGACAATCAATAAAGCACATACCCAACAATTCTTAATATAGGAGTCTATCTGCCTCAACCGGTGTTCTCTCATGGCCAACTATATGTAACACTATCAAGAGGAACTTCATGATCGACAACCAAAGTTCTAATCAAGCCGGATACTAACAACCACACCATTATACAGTTCAGGGCAAATTTGTAACAATGTGGAGTGATTTTTTTTTTTTAAGTTGTGGAGGGATACCCAATGTATTAGTTGCACATTACTTACATTTTCATGATGCATGCATGTGGGGCAATGAATTTTTAATAGAATCTAACGCCTATTTACGAGCATAGTATTCACATATTCACAATATTCTGTATAAAACTATTTGTTCTGTGTGTTAAGTAATATTGGTCAAAATTACTTCTGGCTCACACCATTCTTAAGACTGCCAAATAATAGGATGTTAACACAATATATATTTATTACGACACGTGCAACGCACGTGCACTAGGTGAGAAAGACTTCTGCAGTAAAAAAAACGATGTTAATCCTGAATGGAATGAAGAGATTACATTCCACTTTGATGATCCTAATCTTCCAGTTTATATGCAGGACATGTGCCTCGGATTGAAAAATGTCGGTTCTAGCCAACTCCAACTTCATATCAGATATTCTTCTGCGGATTAATATACATACATAGATGCCAAAATTTTAAATAATTGAGGGAGTGGTTGACAAAATCCATATTTCAGGGATGTAGTTGTGAAATGGCAATAGTTCGGTGAGGTGAGTACAATTTATATGTATATAATTTAGGGGTGTAAACTTATTGGAATTAGCCCTTTCGTAAAAATTCCTATTTTTTTCGGAAGTCCAAAATGGATTGCAGAAGTCAATATTTTGTCGGATTTAAACGTGAAGTTTTCATTCCCAGAGAACTTTAAATACGAAAAACCAAACAAAAGAAAGAAAAAATAAAACAATTAAAAAAAAATCCACGATACGAAGAAACGAGAAGCGACAACAAGATGTGGTCTATAAATCTTCGTAGCCAGGAATATCAATCCACCGCAGCTGAAGTTTGACTTGGCCGGATTCGATATTTCTCAATCCGAGGCACATATCCTGCATTAGATTGTCATCCTTCCAGAAAATGAAACTCTTTTCAGACAGGCAATTGAAGCTTGAAGGCAATATTCTAGTGGTTATTGTACCGTTTGGTAGGGCATTTGGATGCATCTTCGACGCTTGTACAAATGGTCTAATATCAAACTCTGCGTCTCCCATCTTCTCATCCGCAATGAACACGTTTTTGTCGTACACTGTCTACAACCATACGTACACATAGAATCAACATATAGGTATTGCGGTTTCTAATAAGAAAATATATTTCGGTTACGTATGGTTTTTTACCGAATTATTCGGTTCGGTACGGTTCGGTACCGGTAAAACCGAAATATATTTTCTTATTTTAGAAAAGGTACAATAACAATTTAAACTAAATAATTCTTGAATTTGACATTCAAATTTCAATAGCCTGCCCTAAAAACATAAAGTGATTATGAATAGAGGCTAATTTGTAAATAATGAAAAACATTTTCAATCTATAAGTATTTTAGAATATTTTTATAACCTTAAAGTATTTAAAATAAAAGAAAAAAATAAATATATATTAAATATTTCGGTATTTGGTACGGTACGGTATACCGGACACCAATACCGTATACCGTACCGAATCTCGGAATTCAAAAAAAAAAATTACCAAACACCGAACCGAATTTTCATTAAGAAAAAGGCAGAAGATTCAAATCTTGAGATCAGTAAAACTGCATTAGTTAGTATTCAAACTCAAAACAATTGAAAAACAAAAAATCTGATTTTAGAAAGCTCAAATTTGTTCTTGATATATCAAACTGATTTTTTTTTTTAAACTTGTATCTAGTCTAGAACCAGAAGGATCAATAGCACAACCTAATAATTTGTTTTAATTTTATCGCTAACGAAAGAGGCGGCTCACCACAGAAACTTGTTGACTAGGATCTAAAACAGCAACTGTCAAATTCTCATGCCATTCGGGATTAAATTTGTTTGGATATTCTGACAGCAGCAATCATTTATATATATTAAATTGCAATTCGTTTTTGTAAAAAAGGAAAGCATAAAAGATCGAAAATCCATACGAAAAAGAGCACCGAATGGCTATTCTGACAGCAGCATAAGGACTTCTATTGGGGTGATTGCGAGCAGCAAGATTGATACCTCTCTGCACAGAAATTCTGAGCAGTCCAGGCATTAAAGCTCGAATTTGAAGAGCATCGTATCCTACGTTCTCTCGTTGCTCTGATACTTCCTTTGCCAATGTCAAAAGGGAATTTTCGCAGCGGTGTAAGTCGATCACTTGAAGCGATAATATTTCAGCAAAATATGAAGGGAACTCAATCAGGCTCACGATTCCGAGATGTATTTGCTCAAGACATGGGAAATGTGTATTGTCTGATTCCCAAATCTCCAACTCACACTCATGAATCAACAAGTACTTGAGTCGAGCGAATTCCCCTTCATTTGAAATCCACTTTTGCCCTACAGAAGCATTCGACCGCAGTTTGAGAACTTCAAGATTCGGTAAGGAACCAACAATGGACATATCTTCCCATGGAATCTTGCATTCACTTAAGACCAATTTTTTAAGTGAACTTGGAAAGACCAAGCGTACCAAAAAATGCTAGACTAAGTGATCCAATTGTCGGATAAACAATTCCCAACTTCTTCAGATTCGGGATTCGTTTAGTTACCTCTTTAGTACATTTGAAATCTTTGACTATTGAATGTGTTTTTAGATTTTCAAGCATTGTGATTGTTTCGCCACGTGAAGGAGGATCTGCCATATCTCAATAGGGAGAGTCAACTCTCCACCAACAACTAAGGTTTGTAGGCTCC
This sequence comes from Erythranthe guttata, assembly GCF_000504015.1. Next base: position 1,224,543 of record NW_012194797.1, on the reverse strand, counting down.
AAAGTCGGGATAATATAAACGACGACATAAAGATCAAACCCGTGCAAGAGACATATCTATCAACCACATCCAATACCCGTAGTAACGGAGACCCACGAGCAGTATAAGTAGACAAATTCACAGAAAAGAAGGTTAAGAAAGACCGAATAGATGCCGTTAGTGTCATATCTTTCCATTGGCCACCATTAATTCTGAGGCGGATCTGGTTAAGCATTGTGGTTACCAGTTTTGAAGGGATTATAAAATTATGTTTCTGAGCTTCTCTCCTACATAGATCACTTAAATAGAGAAATAATCCGTCTTCGACAAAGTTGTTACTTCATGAGCTACTTATTTGGCCTCCCCTGAAACGTGTTGCGTCCAAAAATGCTCAAACCACTCACTCGCCCGCTCGATATATATCCTCTATGATATTCATATGTATGGAGCTTTGGAACTTGAAGATTCACTAACTGCGGCAATATAACCTCCAACGAGTCACCTTCTACTACATTCTTCTCCAATTATTTGGACTAGCCATTTCAATTTTATTAATCAAATTGATGTTACATTTATTTCTTCTTCTTCTATACCTCCTATGAATTAAAAAAATTTACTATACATGTCCGAAATTACAATAAAACAAAATTTCCATTTAAATTTATGATTTCGTTAAACGTATAAATTAGTTTACATTGCAATTTCACTATTTTACTCAATGTTTAATTTGATCCAATCACACCCGTAAATTAGTGGTAGTAGGAACTTCAACCACTCGAGTGAAGTTTGATTTCACCAGATTCTATTTAAGCAATCCACCAGAGCTGAAGTTCGACTTGGCCACATTCGGCATTTTCCAATTTCAGGCACATGTCCTGCATTACTCTCCCATTTTTCAAGACAATGAAACTTTCTTTAGACAGGCAATTGGAGCTTGAAGGCAATATTCTTGTGATTGTTGTACCGTTTGGAAGGTCATTTTGATGCACCCAACTGGCTTCTACTAATGGTTTAATATCAATCACTGCATTACCCATCTTGTTATCCATGTTGCTCAACTTGTTGCGATCATGCACTGTCTACAACCATTATACACAAACTATGAATCAGCATATACACATCACATATTTGAAACTACAGATTTTGGATCTACGAAGAAAAATGGTGAGAAATAAATATTGCAAAACTAGTTGCCAAATTTATTTTTATCTTAAATTAGAGAATCTCACCAGAGAAACTGGACGGCTAGGATCTAAAACGTAAATTGTGAGTACCTCATCCCATATAGGATGAACATCATTTGTCACAATACGAGTCTCCACACTCTGCATCATAAAGATTTATACTAAATTGCAAATTTGTTTTTGAAAATTCGGACGACAAAATATTTAATGCAAATTTGTTATCCTTTTTATCTAAAAGAATATTATGAAGAGGGTGAAAATAACATTAATGAACAAAAAAAAACATCAAAAGTAGGAACACGAAACCTGATCGCCCATCGTGATAACAACATAAGGATCTCCACCACCAACAACAAGATTAATACCTCTCTTCACCCAAATTTTGAGCACTCCAAATATAATATTTGTAACATAAAGAGCATCGTAACCTAGGTTCTCTCGTTGCTTTGATATTTCATTTGCAGATGCCAAAAGGTCATTGCTGCTATAGTGATGTAAGTCAATTACTTGAAGTGGTATTATTTCGGCAAAATCCGAAGGGATCTCCTTGAGGTTTAAGCATCCAAGATGTAGCTCCTCTAGACATGGGAAATGTGTATTGTCTAGTGAATTCCCCTTCTTTTGAAATCCACTTTTGGCCTACAACAGCATTTGTCCACAACGTGAGAGCTTCAAGGTTGGGTAGTGAACCAACAACAGACATATCTTCCCAAGGAATCTTGCATTCACTTAACACCAACACTTTAAGTGAACTTGGGAAGACAATTTCTCCACAGCAACTAGTACCAGTATTTAATTTCAGATTAAGGTATTCAAGTTTATGGAGAAGTCCAAGATTCCTTAAACAATTAGACCCAATTGTCCCACAAACAATTTCCAACTTCTTCACATTAGGGATTCTATTAATGACCGCTTCAGTGCATTCAAAATCTACGACTCCTGAAAGTGTTTGTAAATTTTCAAGAAGTATGATTTTCTGGACATTATCTGGAGGCGGAGGATCGGGCAAGATAATAGAGTTGGCCACAACATGTCGAAGTTGGGGCATCTGCCATATCTCACCTGGCAGTATCAACTCTCCATCAACAAATAATGTTTGTAGGCTCCAAAGTCGGGATATTGAAGACGGCAACATCATCGGACCCATGCGAGAAACATACCTTGAGTTAATCAGCTGTAGAATCTCACCTTTGGGATATATATCAACTACATCCAATACTCGTAGTAATGGAAACCGACGAGCCGTGTAATCAGTTGAAGCCCCTTTAGAGAAGCAAAACAAAGACCGTGTAGGTATCTGTGATGTATATGGCTTATGTTTCGTCCCTTTCCATTTTCCATCATTAATGCTGAGACGTGGTGTGAACTTCATGAAAGTTAAAATATCGGGGTTATAAAGCTTTCTTGCGAACGAGAGAATAAAATTGTCTTTCTGAGCTTCTCTCTTGCATAGGTTACTTAAAACATCATGAATGTTGCAGCCGGTCACTTCTCCCGTAACTGACCTCCAATTGACGGAAATGAGATTTCGATCAATAAGATCCTTCAAGTACTCCTTTCCAATGTCTTCTAAGCTTTTATGCCCATACTGCCTAATAAATCCTTCAGCAACCCACAACCTGACCAGCCTTTCCACTTTGATGATATGATCTTCAGGAAACACGGCAAAGTAAAGGAAACAAGGCTTTAGATGTATAGGCAAGTTATTATAGCTCAACAATAGTATCTTCATGCAGGACTCATCATCTTGATTGTTTACTGCTGAAGTTACATCTTTTTCAATTGACACCCAATGTTCTTCCGTCTTGGACTTTGCAAGAACCCCAGCAATCACAACAAGGGCTAATGGAAGTCCTCTGCATTTTGTCGCAATACTTTTTCCAATTCCCTCCAATTCATCGGGGCAACGTTCTTCTGCAAATATCTTTTCACGGAGTAAATCCCAACTCTGTGATTTTTCTAGAAGATTCAGTTGATAAGGGCTACAAGATCCAATATCTACAGCCAACTTCATCAGCCTAGTAGTTACCAAGATTCGACTTCCATTATTATTATCAGGAAGGAACCTTTTTACCATATCACATGCTTTGATATCCCACATGTCATCCATTACTATCAAATACTTCCTCCCAAATAGAGTTTTGTGCAGTCTGTCTCCTATTGCATCATCATCATCAACGATCTCATGTGCATTTCGATATGTATTGTTGATCTGATGCAAAAGGCCTAGGAGAATCTTCTTATCAGTATATTCCTGGGATACCGTAAACCAAGCACGTAGCTGAAAGTGCTCCACAATAAAGGGATTGTTGAAAACATTAGTGGCAAGGGTAGTCTTACCTATGCCTCCCATTCCAACAATAGAGATGATCCGAAGATTAGATTCGTTGGTGGAGAGAGCGCCCATAATTTCATCCATGTGGTTGTCGAATCCCACCATGTTGTTTTTGCCACCGGCCAGAAGAAGAGGCCTTGATGAAGAAGAAGAACTAGCTTTTGTTGTCGTTAAGTAGTAGTTATTAGGTCGTTGCATATCTTTCTTGAATCTCACCAACTCTTTCTCAATGAAAAGGAACTCTTGTATTGAAATGTCTACACCTTCAAACAAGAGATTGGAGCTTTCTTCTCTATCGGCTGCAGATCTTCCAAGAATTTGGTTCATCACATTGAACTCAATGATATATTCTGCTGCATATGCTGCATCACCGATCATCGTCTCCAAGCCTTCCATCTCTTTGTTGCCTCCACTACTTGTATAATCTTCGAAAAAATCTACCAAAATGTACTCGGCCTTATCTCGTAGAGATTGAATCTGATCTTTATCAAAAATGATATCAAGGGTAGGAGGTGGGTGGAGGAGGATCTGATCAAGAGTATGAGTGAGAGAAACTAAAGCTGCATAAGCTGCAGCCATCTTTTTTCGATAAACAATTTTCACATAATCGATTAGCAGATTATGGTGAAAGAAAATTTGGTGATTTCTTGGAGACAAACAAGAAGAGCAAAGTCAAAATGATAATTAAGCTGGAATGATTAAATGTGGTGTGAATTAAGTTGTCTAATTAGCGACTTAGTCAGCAATTGGCATTTGATAACAATAAGGTCTTCATCATAAACACCTACCAATATGCCCTTTCAGACATTTTAAAATACATGCACACACATATTATTAATGTTTGTACATGTGAAAGAGCCGCGTTTATAGCAATCAGCACGAGATGTATCAGCTACAAAACAAAAGTCAAACAAATATGTTTGTCAGGTTAGCTTGCAAATTGCAATTGTATATATCTTCAATATTATTGTAATTCGGAGAGATTGATTATTTGCACGAATATAAAAGTTGGTTTTCTAACTTTTCAATAATTACATCGGAATTTGAAAACATTGAGCTTAACTTTTGTTTGTAGTAACTGATACAACTTTGTGTATATTTTTCAATATGTTTCCTTTTATTTTACATTTCCTCCCCGCCGGGACCAAATGTAGTGTCTACGACGGTGAATATGTATTCGCATGTGTCTGTTAACTATCAATGCTTAATCTAATTGTGGTATTGAGGCTTTTCCCACTGCGGTCGAATGTCTGAATCTCTTCGAATGAGTATACAATAGAACCTCGATAAATTAATAATCCTGATTAAATAATAGTTTCTCTCGGTCCCGACTGGGTGAAAACGTGTTAAATTATCAACTCGATAATTTAATAATTCGATGAATTAATAGAATTTCCCTAGTCCCGACTGTATTAATTTATAGATGTGTAACTGTATTGTAATGGCCAATTAATTACAAGAACATTTCTTTTTTTTCGTTTTGAAAAAAAAAGGATGCAATTGCCTGATATAAAGCTACTAGAAAAAGGGGAAAAAAAAAAGAAAAAAAAATGAAGAAGAAAAAAGGAATGGATTCAAAGGCGTTTTCCCCTTGTAACACGCCCAGTAACTCTTGATGTTATATGCAATTGTTAATAGTATCTAACGTATAAAATATCGATCCAATGTAACATTATTTGATGCAAATACTAAATGTAAAAAAGCAGAGTCGCGAACATATCTGACTGCTTATGTTGTCTCCCCAAGCATCTAATATAACTCTGATCACGAATACGAGAATTATCATATATTTATAGAAAAAATAGAATTGTGAGTTTCGAGAACCAGTTATTGGTCCATTTTGTTGGGATCCGACTTAATAAGATAGTTACCTTGTTGAAGTATCTCTCACATTGTGCGGACCAGCTCCAACGGTACACTTTCCATTGCCTATTTACACTGTTAAATTCTATACGTATTATTCGTTGGATAAATTTCAGGCACCCTCACCGAAACATTTAAAATTTTGGCATTCACTTCCCCTGAACTATCAACTTGACAATAAATTCGACACTTATGATTCATATGTAACTTGACAACATCAATGTTCACTGATAACAACAAAAATGACCTATATATATATATATATATATTGATGATGCTAAAATATAGCTCACCTAGGGTGGTGTAGAAAATGAGCTGGGAGAGCAAAGCAGATCAATAGCTTGACAACTTGATGATCCTGAGGTACCTGCGATCATAGAACACATGAACTAAGCCGGGGGTTGATCCGGCGGAAACCCCTCCGACGCTCAAGTCAGACGTGCTGATAGTAGAAATAGTCCAGAGAATACGTATTGTAGTATTGCTCAGTTAATAGGACGTACCTTATGGAATGAGTTAAAAGGTGTATTTATAGCTTAGTTGAGATTGTCAGGCCCAAACCTTGCTTGAAGGTAATTGGGCCTCGGTGATAGTGGTCTTCGATATTGGGCTCGTGGCCCAGTACGTAAATAATTTGTAGGCCCATTGGGTTGGGCCAATTAGGCATATCATTAAGCCCCCCACTCTCGAGTCGATGTGGGGGCCATGTTGAAATGGGCGACATATCGTGTCAAGAGTAAAAATTGTAGTAGTCGATGGTGTGCGAAAACGCATCGGAGCGTGTGTCGGAGGGGCGTGAAGGTGCGTTGGCGCGTAGCGCAACCAAGTTGTCGCGATGTAAGTTATTTGAGTCGTCGGTGTTGTCCCGCGATGATGTAATAGCTCGGATCAAGTTATCTCCTCGTGGGAGTTGTCTCGTCGTGGGGTAATAGAGTTGATCGAGTTATCTCCTCGTGGGAGTTGTCTCGTGATAATGTAGTAGCACAGAGCGAGTATTCTCCTCGTGGGAGTTGTTATTTATCGACATTGTCAATGTTGTGACGCGTTGCTTGTATGTGTTTACATATAGCTTTGTACGTGATGTACTTGAGGAGGGGATCAGGCTCTTAATATTTTTATATGGGGATCGTGCCCTTTGTTAGACCTCGTGGGTCGTAAATATGTTTGGACCGTGGCCACGTTTTAATGAAGGACCCATCGAAAACAAGTAGATAAATTTGAGTAATCAAGCTGGCCAGGCTATATAGATTCCCATAATATTTCTAAGTGTTTCTAGGGTTGTAATCGTGCTAACTTGAGCTTGCGATTATATAGTGAGTTTCGGGCGAGTTGTCTCCTCATGAGAGTTGTCTCGCAGCGAAGTTGTAGAATCATTGGATGACGCGCGACTGACGAGTGTGCGGATTGATGTCGCTCTGAGCGATCTTTCTCCTCGTGGGAGTTGTCTCGCAGCGAGTCTTATTATCGAGCGAGATGGCTGCACGTGGGAGTTGCCTTGCAACGGATTTGTAGTGTCGAGCGAGTTGGCTCCTCGTGGGAGTTATCTCGCTGATAATGTAGTAGTACCGAGCGAGTTGTCTCCTCGTGGGAGTTGTCTCGCAGCGGGTTCGTAGTACCGAGCGAGTTGGCTCCTCGTGGGAGTTGTCTCGCTGCGGGTTGTAGGACGGAGCGAGTGGTCTCCTCGTGGGATTTTCCTCGCAAGGGGTTGTAGGTCCGAGCGAGTTGGCTCCTCGTGGGAGTTATCTCGCTGAGGGTTCGTAGTACCGAGCGAGTTGTCTCCTCGTGGGAGTTATCTCGCTGAGGGTTCGTAGTACCGAGCGAGTTGTCTCCTCGTGGGAGTTGTCTCGCTGTTGGTTGTAGGACCGGGCGAGTTTGCTCCTCATGGGAGTTGTCTCGCTACGGGTTGTAGTACCGAGCGAGTTGGCTCCTCATGGGAGTTATCTCACTGCGGGATGTAGGACAGAGCGAGTTTGCTCCTTGTGGTAGTTGTCTCGCTGCTGGATGTAGGACAGAGCGAGTTTGCTCCTCGTGGGTGTTGTCTCGCTGCTGGTTGTAGGTCCGAGCGAGTTGTCTCCTCGTGGGAGTTGTCTCGCTGCGGGTGGTAGTACTGAGCGAGTTGGCTCCTCGTGGGAGTTGTCTCGCAAGCCCCCCACTCTCGAGACGATGTGGGAGCCACGTCGAAGAGGGTACCGGATCGTGTCGAGAGTAGATCGGTGTTGTAGTGTTTTTTTTTTTTTTTATCGTTGGCGTGGCGTGGAGAAATATATATATTCTTTTTATCCGTTTGATAGCGAGCACGATTTGGTAGGCACGTTGAAGAGCTCGCGCAATTTGGTTAAGCGAGATGAAACTATCAAGCGATTTGGTGGAGCGCACATAAATTCTTGCGCGATTTAGTAAAGTACGTCAAAATTTTCACGTGATTTGATGTAGAATTTTGAGAGTTGCGCTCGACCTCAGGTATGCGCGTGCTACGAGGTAGGAGAGGCGACACGCATTGTAGGACGCTGATGTGCTAGAGTTCGCGCGCACTTGGGGTCCGTGTGCGCACTAGCCCATATGGGGGTGCACGCGCGCATGTAGTGCATGGGGGGAGAGAGTGTAGAGCTGTTAAACATTTTATGAGGAGCTGATATGGGACTTCCTCGAGAGTGACGCATCATGTTGCTTTATTCCCTTTTTCCTTTGTTTTTTTTTTGTCTCGGGAAGCGTGCCCGTGTGCGCCTCGGGAATCGGGCCCAAATTTGTTTCTCGGGAATCGTGCCTTTTTTTGCCTCGGGAAGCGTGCCCGTGTGCGCCTCGGGAATCGTGCACGTGCGCGCCTCGGGAACCGTGCCCAAATTTTTTTTTTTTTTTTTGTCGGGATACATGCCCGGGTTTTTTTTTTTTTGTTTTCAAGGTTCGTGCCCGAGGATTTTTTTTGTCATATTCAGGAAATGTAACTGAGGGAGAACCATCGTTCTAACAATAATAAGAATAATGACCATCATTATTTATGTGCTTGTAATACCCAACAACAACCACTTATGAATACTGGTGAGGACAAAACTAGGCGCAATAGGCATCTGTAACGACCAGTGTTATCAT
>NW_012194797.1:1187685-1215995 GCF_000504015.1 Erythranthe guttata | reverse complement strand
TTTTTTTTTTACTTTTCTTTTTTCTTCTTCTTTCTTCTTCTCTTTTTTGATCTTCTTGTGTGTTCTTCTATTTTTTCAGTCGTTGTGCGTGTTTCTTCTATTGTTGCTTCTTCTTCTTTTTTCTTCTATTTTGTCTTTGTCTTTCTTTTTTTTCATCTGCTTCTTTTTTTCTTCTATTTTTTTTTCTTCTTTCTTTTTTTCATCTTCTTCTTTTTTTCTTCTATTTTTTCATCTTCTTCTTCTTTTTTTTTTTTTTTTGTTGGTGGTTGATGTTCACCCCTTGGGATATTCTATTTTTTGAGTTGGGAGATTATACTCGTCTCTTGAGATGTGATGTGAACCCACTTGGGGTTGAAAGGTAAGGGTGATGCCCAACCTTGGGATGGGTTAACTACCCACTATAGGATGAGGCGCTCGAGACCTATGGTCTGAGGTGGATGCACACGGTTGTGTCGTTGCTTCAGTGACAACACGAGTTAAAGTTTTCGCTGTCGTATGCTGAAGGTCCTTATTGGTTATCTGAACCGTTAGAGGAGCAAGTAGAAGTTGATATTGTTGAAGTTTCGGCGATCATACGCTGAATGTCCTCTTCGGTTATCTGAACCGTTCGAGGGGGGGCGGAAGTAGGCCCCCAGAGAGTCGATGACCCATGGCGAACGAAATATTTTGGGGGCACTATAAACCCCCAGGGAGTCGATAACCCTTGGCGAACGAAATATTTTGGGGGCAGATGTAAGCCCCCAGGGAGTCGATAACCCTTGGCGAGCGAAATGTTTTGGGGGCACTGTGTACCTGTTAAGTGTATATTTATACACTTAATTGTACCTTTTAATTGGAGCTTTTGATGTGTTTTTACGATAATTGGTGCTTAATATGGTTATTATTTGTATTTTAGGTGCAAATTGAAGAATTGGCAACTTTTGGGGTGAAAACTGCAAATTCAGAGAAAAAGTGGGCCAAAAGTGAAATAATCAGAATTCTGAAGAACAGAAGGCCGCGCGGCCGTGCGGGTTTTAGATCTTAATCTCACACGGCCGTCCGGATGGGCGTAGGGGCGCAGTGAAGGAAGTTTAATTACACAAGGAAACCCGCCCTATTATATTTTTGCACCCTATTTAAAGGCCACAAGCACACAATTAGACCTATCTTGGATCTTTTACCTTTTATCTTTAATCTTTAGGTTTTTATTTTTCATCTTTCTACACGCGATCAAGGAGCACAAGAACGAAGACGAAGACTTGACGAATCTTCATCCTAGTTCCCCTCTTTGACTTTTATTTATAGCTTTTATGATTTTTATTACTTTTATTATGTTTTTCGTTATGAGTAGCTAAGTTTTTAATCTAGGATTTTGTTGGAACCCTATGTGGGGATTGTGAACCCGTTTTCTTGAGATTATGCAATTATGATTTTATGATTATTTCTTATACTTGTTATGATTGTTAGTGCATGAACTTGATCAATTTATGTGCTTTATCTGTGATTATTGGGATTGACTTGACAGAGCTATTTTGATAATTAGACGGTAAGTATAAGAGCCTTCGAGTAGTTTTCACCGGATGAGTGTGTCAATTGCATGTGGTGTCGTAGACATACAGATATCACCTTAGGTAGCCACTTACGAGACTTGTTAGTTAATGCTTTATTTATAATTGGTTTGCATAGACATATAGTGAATCGTTTATGAATAATAGACTCATAATACACGCGACAGCGGGTTATGAGTAAATTAGTGTCTCGGGTTAATAATCATGAATCATATATTTCATAATTGAGGGGTTTTGGGTGAGCAATTCTTGCATAGGGGGAAGATAAAATCCTAGATCCGTTTCATATTGATATTTTCTCGTAATTAATTGTTTTCTTAATTAGTTTAATTTATTTAGTTAATTAATTTGACAACCTTGCGTAGGCTGGATAAAAATCGTAATTGTTACAATTTGGTACTTAGGATTAAATAATTTGCGTATTCCCTGTGGGATCGACATCCGACTCTCACGAGTCCACTTTTACTACTTGTTTGCGATACGTACACTTGCGTGTGGGTATTTAGCACCCAACAATTTTTTGGCGCCGTTGCCGGGGAATACGGCTAAATTATTTATTTATCCTAATATTAAATTTGAGCAATTTTTCTTACTTCAGCCAATTTTTTTATTTTATTTAATTATTTTTTTTATTTTGTTTTAGGTACTTTTTATGCGAAGAGGACACGACACGAGCTTGCTACCTCTTGATACCGAAATTGAGCGAACGTTTAGGCAAGCCAGGAGAAATCAACGGTTAGCCCAAAACACTCCAGCATCGATGGAAGACGAGAATAATCGTGGGGAAGGTGACCAAAGGCAACCACCTAATGTGGCGAGAGAAATCGTCAACGAGCAAAACCAACGCCAGATAATTAATCCACCACCGCGTCAACGAGCCTTGCACGAGTACACCGTTCCGACACTCAATGGGTTCCAATCAAGCATCCAGCAGCCCCCCATTGAAGCCAACAATTTCGAGATTCGAGCGGGACTCCTCACGATGCTCCAAAACAATGGTCTATTCAGCGGATTAGCTCATGAAGATCCACATCTTCACTTGGTCAACTTTCTCGAAACGTGTGACTCGCACAAGATGAACGGAGTAACGCCCGAAGCATTGCAACTCCGCCTGTTCAAGCACTCCCTACAAGGAGCAGCCCGAGAATGGTTACAAACTCGCGCACCGCATTCCATCTCGTCTTGGGCCCAACTAGCGCAACTCTTCATGAACACATACAATTCCCCAACAAAAACTGAGAGAATCCGGCGAGAAATTCAAAACTTCATACAAGAAGCCGGTGAAGCATTATTCGAGACGTGGGAGCGGTTCAAACAGTTAGTAAGGAGGTGCCCGAATCACGGACTACAAGAGTGGCGCCAACTGCAAATATTTTACGATGGACTGCAAGACAACTCGAGGACAGTGCTCGACTCTGCAGCTGGAGGTATGTTCATGAGTTTGACCTACGACGAAGCATACGAGCTCTTGGAACGAATCGCTAGAAATAAATACATGCAAGCATCGGACCGGTCGAATAGCGGAGCAGTCAAGACGGGAGGAATTTTGGAGTTAGACGGAGTCACTGCAATCACGGCCCAATTGGAGAAGCTATCGAAGCAAGTAGCGGCTTTGCAAGCTCAGCAAGTCCACGCAGTCCAAGTTCCCGACCAACGCATAGAAGAAACGGAGTCTCTGAATTATGTGCATGACACCAACCGACAACAGAGGAACCCGTACTCCAACACGTACAATCCCGGATGGAAGGATCACCCCAACTTTGGATGGGGAGGAAATCAGCAAGGACAAAGGCAAGCACCACCTCAAGCTCCACCCCAAGGAGTTGACCTCGCTGACATCTTAGCAAAATTCATGACGGCGACTCAAGCATCCATTCGGAACCTTGAGACACAAATGGGGCAACTTGCAACCCAACTAAACGCGAGGCCGTCGGGAGCACTGCCGTCGAATACGGAAGATCCTCGAAAGAGCAACATCGAGCAGTGCAATGCAGTGAGTTTGCGAAATGGGAGGCAATTAGAGGAAGTTCCTAAAAAGTCCGTTGCACCACCGCCTATTGTAGAGGAGCCCAAGGAAAAAACCGAGGTCGGGCCAAGCAACACAAAGATCACAGTAAGTGAACCTACTCCCAAGGTACCTTTCCCTCAACGTTTTCAAAACTCTAAGCTTGATATGCAATTTCAGTCATTTTTGGATTATCTTAAAAAATTGCATGTTAATATTCCTTTTGTTGAGGCACTTAAGCATATGCCGAATTGGGTTAAGTTTATAAAGGAACTTGTATCGAAGAAGATGAGGCTTCCGGAGTGTGCAGCAATCATAGACCTCAATGAGCAAAGTAGTGCTATCCTTGCAAATAAAATTCCACCGAAGCTTAGAGATCCGGGCAGTTGTACCATTCCATGCACAATAGGTACTAGGTATTTTGGGAGGGCGTTGTGTGATCAAGGGGCGAGCGTAAATTTAATGCCTTTATCAATTTATGAGAAATTGAATTTAGGAGAAATTAAGCCCACTTCCGTGACCTTGCAGCTAGCCGATAGATCTTTTACTCACCCTTTAGGTATAGTGGAGGATGTATTGGTCAAGGTAGATAAGTTCATACTCCCGGCCGATTTTCTAGTACTAGACATAGAGGAAGATGAAAATATTCCCCTTATCTTAGGACGCCCCTTCTTAGCAACCGGTAGGTCAATTATTGATGTAGGAAAGAGAGAGCTAAGAATGAGTGTGGGGGAAGAAACAGTGATCTTCAAGGTATACCGGGTAGATGAAAAGCCTATTACAGCTAATGGATGTTATCTTCTTGATGAGGTAAGTGATTCTAAACTTTTTCCTGTTAAATTACATGATTTAAATTTTTTTGTGGATACTAATGTGCATGTAGGAGAACAAAAGAAAAAGGTTGAGTTGGTTACAACACCTACTCAAAACACCGTGATAAAAGACGATGTTGGCAAGCCTCATGACATCAAGAAGAATAAATTCAAGGGCAATCCTAAGCGAACCAGTCGAAAGAAGAATCGGATCAACCCATTTATTCAAGACTTTCTCCGAAAGGAAGTAAGGAGATGGGTTCAAAAGCTAAGGAATTGAAGAGCAAGAACAAAGTCTGGCTGAAGACTATAAACTTAGCGCTTCTCGGGAGGCAACCCGAGCTTTCGTTTTTCTTATTTTATGTTATTTTAGATTTTTAGTTTGTTTTTATTTTATTTAAAAAAAAAAAAAAAAAAAAAGTTTTGGGGGCACTAATAGGAAGTTTTTATTTTGCAGGGACCTAATTGCAATTATTCACACGGCCGTGCAAGAAAAGGGCAGGAATCTCGCACGGCCGTGTGAGATTTCGGGGAAGCTACTGCCCAAAATAGGAAAAGGGCACGGCCGTGCGGATTTTACACCTAAATCTCGCACGGCCGTGCGAAATTTGAAGAGGCTACTGCCCAATTATGAGAAATGGCACGGCCGTGCGGATTTTTCACCTAAATCTCGCACGGCCGTGCGAAAAAAAAAAAAAAAAAATCATAATTTCAAATCCCCTCTCTCCCCCACTTCGAACCCTAGCCTTCCTCTTTCAAAAATTTCACTTTTCTTTGACAAATTTCACCAGAAATTCACCAACTACACACACATACTACTTAATCTTGGTGGTTTCTTGTTGATTTGCGCAGGGAGGCTTCAAGAAAGGTGCAAATTTCTCCACAAACCCATTCCATCAATAACGCCCACAAGGTGTTCGACGAATTGCCCAAATCAAGTTTGGGGGAAATTTTGCACATCAATTCACTCCTAATCCCTTCCACACGCAGTCTCAAGTCATGGGGAAACGAGGACGTGACGGGGAGGGCACCTCACAAGGCGAAAGCACTTCTAAAGGCAAGGGGAAGGGCAAGAAAAACGCCGTTTAAACAGGTGTTTTCTATCCTTAAACTTTGGGCGAATCACATTGAGGGCAATGTGAATTTTAAGTTTGGGGGTGGTTATATTTGTTAGTTTGCTTGCGCTATTTTTTTTTGTTTTAGTTATCGTTTTATTATTCGAAAAAAAAAAAAAAAAAAAAAATTGGTTCGACGCATCGATGAATTATGATGATGGGAGATGGCCAATGTTTGATGATGAAATTGCTTGCTTTATGTGATAAGGAGTTGGTATTTGTTTAGCTTTCGATTCAACTGAACGTAGAAGTGAATTATTGCTAGGAATCACGCTTTATGCATTGCTTTGGTTGAATGTTTTGTATTTTAAATTTGGAATTTATTTGTGCTAAATCATGCTTTGTTCGGTTTTAAATCTCACCTTAGGACATTTATGAAACGAAGTGTTGGGTAGTAAGTGATTTGGGATATGATTTGGGCATTCTTTGAACCGTTTGAGCCTTTCAAGCCTACCTTTAAATTTTTATCCTTAGAACCTTGATTTGAGCCTCGGAGAAAAAAGGTGTTCTTTCTTTTAGCCAATATGTAAAAGGTGGAAAAGTGGAGATTTTTGAATAATTATCCCTTGGAGTTCGGTCGAAATGTTTTATTAGATCTTTCTTCTTCTTCGAAAAAAAAAAAGAAAAAAAAAAGAAAAAAAAATAGATATATATATACGTGCATCTTTATTTATATATATATCTAAATTCGATTCGAAAAAAAAAAAAAAAAAAAAAAAAAAAAAAGAAAAAGAAGAAGAAGAATAGATTAGAAGGGAGAAATAAGGACTAGTGGTTGAATTGTGTTGAAAACTCGATCCATTGCCTCAGGGCAAAAGTGTTGACGTGTGAATTTTGGAGAGTCGAGTTTACTAAAGTCCCTAGAGGTGAATTTATTGTTTCAAACGCCTAGCTTTCAAATTTTGGCGTAATCACCTCAATTCAAGAAAATTAGCCACACATTCCCATATTACCTACCTCGGACCAAAGAGCCTAACAATTGAAAGCCACAAAGTCCCAATGATCCCAATAGCTTATTGTTCAATATTAGTTGAGTAAAATAATTTGGTAAGTATTTGGAGTCAAATATATGCATGTAAGTATAAATTTTCTCTATTTTTAACTTGCAAATATTGGATACTTGAAGCAATTGTATGATTTGTGGTTTTTGGTAATAGTGATTGACTAAGTGCCGTTGAATGTTAAGCTTGCGAATGCCTAGGAATTATCACCATAATTGCAAGTTCTGAAAACACGAAGTTGACCAATCGATCTATGTAATGATATGTATAGTCGTGTTTTGTGTTCTTAATTTGATTTTACTTGAGGACAAGCAAAAGTTCAAGTTTGGGGGTGTGTTAAGTGTATATTTATACACTTAATTGTACCTTTTAATTGGAGCTTTTGATGTGTTTTTACGATAATTGGTGCTTAATATGGTTATTATTTGTATTTTAGGTGCAAATTGAAGAATTGGCAACTTTTGGGGTGAAAACTGCAAATTCAGAGAAAAAGTGGGCCAAAAGTGAAATAATCAGAATTCTGAAGAACAGAAGGCCGCGCGGCCGTGCGGGTTTTAGATCTTAATCTCACACGGCCGTCCGGATGGGCGTAGGGGCGCAGTGAAGGAAGTTTAATTACACAAGGAAACCCGCCCTATTATATTTTTGCACCCTATTTAAAGGCCACAAGCACACAATTAGACCTATCTTGGATCTTTTACCTTTTATCTTTAATCTTTAGGTTTTTATTTTTCATCTTTCTACACGCGATCAAGGAGCACAAGAACGAAGACGAAGACTTGACGAATCTTCATCCTAGTTCCCCTCTTTGACTTTTATTTATAGCTTTTATGATTTTTATTACTTTTATTATGTTTTTCGTTATGAGTAGCTAAGTTTTTAATCTAGGATTTTGTTGGAACCCTATGTGGGGATTGTGAACCCGTTTTCTTGAGATTATGCAATTATGATTTTATGATTATTTCTTATACTTGTTATGATTGTTAGTGCATGAACTTGATCAATTTATGTGCTTTATCTGTGATTATTGGGATTGACTTGACAGAGCTATTTTGATAATTAGACGGTAAGTATAAGAGCCTTCGAGTAGTTTTCACCGGATGAGTGTGTCAATTGCATGTGGTGTCGTAGACATACAGATATCACCTTAGGTAGCCACTTACGAGACTTGTTAGTTAATGCTTTATTTATAATTGGTTTGCATAGACATATAGTGAATCGTTTATGAATAATAGACTCATAATACACGCGACAGCGGGTTATGAGTAAATTAGTGTCTCGGGTTAATAATCATGAATCATATATTTCATAATTGAGGGGTTTTGGGTGAGCAATTCTTGCATAGGGGGAAGATAAAATCCTAGATCCGTTTCATATTGATATTTTCTCGTAATTAATTGTTTTATTAATTAGTTTAATTTATTTAGTTAATTAATTTGACAACCTTGCGTAGGCTGGATAAAAATCGTAATTGTTACAATTTGGTACTTAGGATTAAATAATTTGCGTATTCCCTGTGGGATCGACATCCGACTCTCACGAGTCCACTTTTACTACTTGTTTGCGATACGTACACTTGCGTGTGGGTATTTAGCACCCAACAGTACCCCTAGGGAGTCGATAACCCTTGGCGAGCGAAATATTTTGGGGGCAGATGTAAGCCCCCAGGGAGTCGATAACCCTTGGCGAGCGAAATATTTTGGGGGCAGATGTAAGCCCCCAGGGAGTCGATAACCTTTGGCGAACGAAATATTTTGGGGGCAGATGTAAGCCCCCAGGGAGTCGATGGCGGTGGTGCCATAGGTGGCTCCACATGTGGAGCAGGTGCTGGTATCGCGTTCGGAGCATTTGCTCCCATCGTGGCGATATATTGGGTCACGGCCTCTGTGGCAGCGCGAGTTGAAGCTTCTGCTATCATGCGTTGAAGCAGATCCTCGGTTATTTGAACCATTCGAGGAGCAGAGAGTGGTGGATCTACGAGTGGTGGGTCCCGAGGGGGGATCACCTGAACCTCGCGAGGCGGATCCATGGGACGTGGAGGAGGTGGCAAGCCAGAGCCTCCACGAGGTGGGAGGTCGTTAGCTGTGTCATTTTCTCTCCGAGCAGACGCCTCAGGAGGATCTTATTGGCTACGTGATCTGGTTTGCATCGTTCCCACAGACGGCGCCAAAATGATGATGCTAAAATATAGCTCACCTAGGGTGGTGTAGAAAATGAGCTGGGAGAGCAAAGCAGATCAATAGCTTGACAACTTGATGATCCTGAGGTACCTGCGATCATAGAACACATGAACTAAGCCGGGGGTTGATCCGGCAAAAACCCCTCCGACGCTCAAGTCAGACGTGCTGATAGTAGAAATAGTCCAGAGAATACGTATTGTAGTATTGCTCAGTTAATAGGACGTACCTTATGGAATGAGTTAAAAGGTGTATTTATAGCTTAATTGAGATTGTCAGGCCCAAACCTTGCTTGAAGGTGATTGGGCCTCGGTGATAGTGGTCTTCGATATTGGGCTCGTGGCCCAGTAGGTAAATAATTTGTAGGACCATTGGGTTGGGCCAATTAGGCATATCATATATATATATATATATATATATATATATATATATGTGTGTGTGTGTGTGTGAGTGTGTGTGTGTTGATCCCCAGAAGAGTATTGGATATAAAGTTGGAGTTGGCCGAATTCAGCATTTTTCATTTGGAGGCACATGATGCCGTGTTTCTAGAAAACGGAACTCTATTCGGCTAAACAATTGGAGTCTGCAAGCGGTATCGATGCGCTTATTGTATCATCCGGATGATTTATCCAGTAGTTTTCTACTATTGGTCGCATATCAAACTCCGCAGTTCCCTTCTTTTCATCAATTTTATCGTAATACATTGTAAATAGTCCCACCTTTTCATCGATGTCATATGGTCATACATTAATGTAAATTGTCTCATCTTGTCTTCTATGTCATGGTCATACACTGTCGAAACCCATACGTACATAGATACATACACAGTTAATCAACATGGACATATATTTAAATGAATCAACTAAAGGCAATTTTGATTAATGTAAAGAGCCTCACCACATAAACTGGAAGATTAGGCGTGAAACGTAATCTCTTCATTCCGTTCGGGATTAACATCGTCTTTTATTGTTAAAGTCCTTACCTGGATGATAAAAGGGTCACATCATACCAAAATGCATTTATAAATACTTGAAAATAACATATCATAGGCTGCTACTATTCAGTCAAACAAGTCAAGTCAAAATAAATGATCAGTTCTTTCCATTTGAATTTATTTTCAATATAAAAGCTGTTTTACTTGAAATTCTTCTCAAGTAAAAAGGCGGGAAACACAAAAAAAAAATATGGCAGAGATGTGTGGAAAACCTATTAGCCTATGTCGAAATGAACATAAGATCTGCTGCGGCGATCATGAACATCAAGATTAATTGCTCTCCTAACCCGAATTTTGAGCTCTCCGGAATTACTATTTCGAATTTGAACACCATCATATCCTAGGTCCTCTCGTCGCTATGATATTTCCTTTGCTTATACCAAAACGGAAATTTTGCAGGATTGTCCTATGTCGATTAACTGAAGCGGCATTATTTTATCAAATTCCAAGGGAATCTCCTTCAGCCCAATTTTTGAAAGATGTAGTTATTGTTCAAGACATGGGAAATGTGTATCCTCTGAAAGACTTTTATTTAACTTTATGCGGAAAACTCTAATAACATAATCTTGAAATCAAATTTATCTTAAGAACGTAATCACATAATTGGGATTATCGACATACTGTACGCCATGGATTCCGATAGAGATAATGAACGAGGATGATAGCAATCTACAAGCCAAACCTCCTTTGAATCTCCTTGTGAGAACTTTATTCGTAGGCACACCTTCTTCTCTCTATCTCTCCACTATCACAACTCACTAGTGTTCTGTAATTGATGGAATTCTCAAATTGCGTCTGTTGTTGTGGAGAAGAGTTGTGGATTCTTTTATAGATGAGAGAAGAGGGCCACAATTGATTTGTACCGACATAAGACAAATCCCACCATTATGGTCTTTTATTGCCATCATACGCTTACAAATTGTTGGCGCCAGATTTCTGTTAGTGAAGATTGAGGAAATCCGGCATACATGGAAATTAAAGATTGCCAAATATTTGAGTCCTATTCTTCTAATATTGTTATATAGGACTTAGATTTATTTCCATGTATTATATTCTAGTTAGGTATCTTTTATACTTATCTAGAATAGAAGTAGAAATCGACTAGGACTCTATTACCTAGTTAAATCGATTTCTTAGGGCTCAAGTTAGGTTTAGGGTGGTGAATTCCGTGCATATATAAGGCCCTCAACCTCATATGAGTCTCTATGGAGCTTTAGTCGAAAAATCCCATCATAAAGGCTTTGAAGGATGCAGCCGGTGCTGCAGCCCTGTCTGCACATCAGGTGTGGCAACAAGACGGAGTCTGCACGTCAGGTGTGGCAACATGACGGGTTTCTTCTACCAGGCCATAAAGAAGATCGGCGTTTCGGGAGAAGTGCTTAAAAGATCTCGGGATAGGTCGATCCGCCGTCTAAAGGGAGTTAAGCATTGGAGGGAGTCCAAGTGTGTGGATGGAGGAATTGCTTTGAATATCAACAAGTTTGAGTCGTATGCAAAAACGGCATATAACATAAAGATGGAGACTTTAGTGTTTTTATTAAGTCCAATATTGTACACTTAAATATGAACTAGTTTGCAAGTCCTCGTGGATGTAGGGTACATTTGTATCCGAACCACATTAAAATTCTTGTGTTCTTTTATTCTGCTTTTAGTAGATTAATTTTGTAGACTCACAAGAATCTTGTTACCACATCTAATGTCGTAACAAATAATCTGACTCAACAGAACGAGTGGATTTTGATAGGCATTTAAATCAACACAAATCAATTACCATAAATCAATATTAATTCCATAATTGAATTAATCACATTTAATAAATTAAATTTAAAGGTTAACGGGCTATTGAAATTAAAACGTTAAAATTAAAAACTAACATTCTTACACTTGGCCAATTGAACCGATTAAGAAAAATAAGGTTAAAAAATATTTGACTCGGTGGGTTCTTCGTACAAAACATTTGACACGTGATCACGATTTTAAAAGAAAATTTAGCTGATTACCATAATTGGTAAATAAAGTACTTTAATACTAGAACTAGTTTGAGTTATTAATGTGAATCATAGCGGTCATATGATTCATTCATCATATTCCCTTCTATGTATCACACCACTAATAACCCTTACTATTCTAATCCATCATAGCCCCTTTAATTTTGTCTTGTTAGGACAAATCCTGTGAAATTAATTCCAAATATAATATGTGCACACATAATTGGAAACATGAAAACAAAAATATTTGATTTAATAAATTAAGTTTCAATTACAATCACAACTCATCAAATCAAGGATTGCTCAAAGACCCATTCTAATAACATGTTCCTCATATGTCTTTATAGGCAATCCCTTAGTTAATGGATCAGCAACCATGAGAGTTGTACTTAAATTTTCTATTGACACTTGTTGTTTATGGACTATTTCTTTAAAAACCAAGTACTTAAGATCCATGTGCTTTGATCCACTTAATATTTTCCATTCATAGAGAAGAAAACGGCTGCGGTGTTATCACAATATATCTTCAAAGGCTTAGCAATTGAGTCAACACCCTTAAGCCCTAAGATAGAATTTCGCAACCATAGTGCATGACTCGAGGCCTCAAAACATTCTACAAACTCGGCATCCAATGTGGAAGAAACAATAATACTTTGATTAGAAAACACTCTTCCGAGAGATTGCTCCACCAGCTAGTAGAAATACAAAGCCCAATGTGGACTTTCTACTATCTAAACAACCAGCAAAATCGGAGTCCGAATAACCAATAACCTCTAATTGGTCCGATCTCCTATAAGTAAGCATGTAATCCTTTGTTCCTTGAAGATACCTCATAACCTTCTTTGTTGCTTTCCAATGTTCTATTCCAGGATTACTTTCATATCTACCATGTACTCCCACTGCATAACTAATATCTGGTCTAGTACAAGTCTGTGCATACATCAGACTTCCAACTGCTGATGCATATGGAATCAATTTCATTCTCTTATTTTCCAAATCATTCTTTGGACATTGCTTTTCATTAAATTATCACCTTTCGTGAGAGGTGCATTAATGGTTGAACAAAACTGCATATTAAATCTTTCAAGAACTTGATTGATATGTCCTTTTTGAGACATGTCTAACAATCCTCGAGATCGATCTCTAAGGATCTATATCCCAATAACATAATTTTCCTCACCCATATCAACCATCTTAAAATACTTTGAAAGATAATTCTTGGTTTCTTGAAGCAAACCAAGATCACTACTTAGTAGTAAAATATCATCCACATACAAAATTTAAAAGATAAACTTGCTCCCACTGACCTTTAGATATATACACCGGTCAACAGTGTTTTCCTTAAATCCAAAGGAAGTAATGGTATCATTGAATTTTATATACCATTGTCTAGAAGCTTGTTTAAGTCCATATATGGATTTCTTTAATTTACAAGCCAAGTGTTATTTTCCTTGTTTTGCAAATCCTTCAGCCTGGTCCATATAGATATCCTCAACTAAATCCCCATTCAGTAAAGCGGTTTTCACGTCCATTTGGTGCAACTCCAAATCATAATGAGCTACAAGAGTCATAACGATTCTAAGAGAGTCTTTCTTACATACTGGAGAGAAAGTCCCTCTATAATCAATGCCTTCTTTTTTAGTGAAACCTTTGGCCACTAGTCTGGCTTTAAATCTTTCGATATTGCCCTTAGAGTCACGTTTGGTCTTGAAGACCCATCTACAACCGACTTTCTTACTGTTCTTAGGAAATTCGACGACATCCTAGCCACCGTTATAGTTCATTGATTTCAACTCTTCATTCATAGCATCAATCCATTTACTAGAATCTTTACTTTTCATGGCTTGTGAATATGAAGCTGGATCATTTTGAATACCAATATCAAAATCATATTCTTGTAGATACACCACATAATCATCGGATATGACAGATTTCCTTTCCCTTTGAGATTTCCTCAAGGCTACCAGTCGTGGTGGTTCCACAGCATTGCCAATGATGACATCTTCATGAAGTGGTGAATGGAGTGGTAAATCATTTGTTTCAACCTGCTGTATAGGTTGAAGAGTAACTTTATCTTGAGGGAAATAAGATGGTAAAATATCCACCCTAATCCTCTCAAGTTCTACCTTTCTTGATTCAACACTCCCACCAACTTCACTATTCTCTAAGAATTTGGCGTTTTCAGTTTCAACTATCCTCGTAGTATGGTTTGGACAATAAAATTTGTACCCTTTTGACTTTAGTGGATAACCAATAAAATAACCATAAATTATTCTGGGGTCCAATTTCTTTTCACTTGGATTGTATATTATAGCCTCTACTGGACAACCCCAAATATGTAAATGTCTTAAACTAGGTTTCCTACAAGTCCACAACTCGTAGGGGTTGTTGGGACTGCCTTACTGGGAAACGGTTTAAGATATACATAGCGGTTTTCAAGGCTTCATTCCAAAGTGAAATGGGTACAATTGAATTACTTAACATACTCCTAACCATATCCATAAGAGTACGATTACGGCGTTCAACAACTCCATTCTGCTGTGGTGTTCCAGGCATTGTATATTGAGCACAAATACCACACTTTTCTAAGAATTTAACAAATGGGCCAGGATTTTGTCCTGACTCATCATATCTACCATAGTATTCCCCACCCCGATCTGATCGTATAACTTTAATTTTTCTATCTAATTGTCTCTCGACTTTCGTAACAAACACCTCAAGCATGTCAACAGGTTAAGATTTTTCATGAATTAGATAGAGATAACCATAACGAGATAGATCATCAATTAAGGTGATAAAATACTTTTCTCCACTAAAATATGGAATAGGTAGTGAGCAGATATCTGTATGGATTAACAGAAGAAGCTCTTTACATCTTGTGGCACGGCACCTCTTTTATTGTGTTTGGTTTTCTTACCCTTAATGCAATCCACACAAACTGGAAAATCAGTGAAGTTTAGATTTTCCAAAATTCCAGTTTTTACCAATCTTTCGATTCTTTCCTTGGTGATATGCCCCAAACGTTTATGCCACAAGATAGAAGAATTTCGTTATTTAGGCTTCGCTTTACGCCAAGTTCCGAATGAGTGGTTAAAAATGATTGTTCAAACTCAATATTCGAAGATATTTTATATAAACTATCACATAAAATACCGGAACCAATTATTATCGAATTAAAATTAAAACTGAGTTTTCCACAATCAATTAAAGTTGAATAACCACAAACATCGAGTTTTGACAAAGAAACCAAATTCCTAGAATACGAAGGTACATAAAAAGTGTTTTCAAGATCCATCTTATGACCCGTCTCTAATATGAGGCGATAAGTGCCAACACTCGCCACTTTAGATTTGAGACGATTTCCCATATAGATGTACTTTTCACTTTCCTCCGGTTTCCAAGTTGTAAGGAATCCCTGTAATGAATTCGTGATATGAGTTGTAGCACCAGAATCAAGCCACCAAGTGTAAGAAGCAACTTCAATAAGATTTGATTCATAACATACAAAAGAAAGATGAATACCTTTCTTTTCGAACCAAGCCTTACGTTTCTCACAATCCTTCTTTACGTGTCCTTTTTTTATTAAAAAAGTAACAGGTGACAACAAAACCGTTTCCATGATCCTGACTACTTTCACTAGGTTCATATGTTTTGTTTGGTGCAAATTTATTTCCACTCTTCACAAATTTTCTTTTCTTCTTCATAGTCCATGAGTTACAGCCAGTGCAAAGTGATTTCCTTCTTGCTTTAATCTCACTTCCTCTTGAATACACATACTAGTCAGCTCATTCAAATTCCACTTGTCTTTTTGAGTATTATTGTGGATTTTGAACGGACCAAACTTTGATGGAAGTGAGTTAAGGATAAATTACACAAGGAAGGACTATTCCACTTTCATGCCAAGAGCTCCAAGTTTGGCAGGCTTGTCAGTCATATTCAGGATGTGTTCTTGAATTCCTTTATCACCACCATATTTCATGGTAGTCAATTTAGCCATGAGTGTCCCTGCTATCGACTTGTCCGCTGATTTAAAGCGTTCTTTAATAGCCGTTAACAGTTCCATAGCACTATCAACCTCGGGAAGAGAAGTCTTAATGTTATCAGCAATGGTCATTCTAATAAGCATAAGACTAAGCCTATTGGACTTGGTCCACGCTTCAATTAGGCTAACTTATTCCTCACTATCAGCATTCACTAATTCCCCAGGTTTTTCAGTAAGCAATGCTATGTCCAAATCCATAACACCCAAGGTAAACTGAATTTGTTCATAACATTCGGAGAAATTTGACCCACTAAGAGTCTTAATACCAGAAGCATGCGAATACAACGAAGTAGGAATAGCAACTGAAATGAATATAGCAAATATAATAAGGTAAAGATAAAAGGATGCTCACATAAGATCTTGAGTCAAATAAGATGAACTGTCGATATCACTACAAGTTCTCATTTGGGTGAAATATAGTATACCTATTGTTCACTCTATGTTGGTGTAAATAATCTTTTATAACACCTAAGTAGGGTCAAACATAATTTATTTCACTCGTCAATTAGTCATATTACCTTTACGTAAACAATTCTAATTGCTAAGTAATACAAATTATGATACCCTACCGAGTTCATAATTAATTAAAATCGACTATCCTTTGAGCTAGTCTCAATTTCTTAATTATCAATGCAAGAGAATATTATAATCTTTAATATCATCTAAATGATTAAACCTTCATATAGTTCTTATATTTATAAGATTTTACTAATCTAGATCACTTTAGCAACTACAAAATTAATTTCATAAATATAAAACTAATGCTATTCTCGTAATTTTTATTTAAGGATAACTTTAATAATGCAAAATAATCATAAAATATATGAGTATTAACAATAGCATATAATTGAACACACACATATTGCATGTTGTACATCTTATTATCTCATGTAATTTGTGGTGCATATTGATGATGCTAAAATATAGCTCACCTGGGATAGTATAGAAAACGAGCTGGGAGAGCAAAGCTGATCAGTAGCTAGTCAACTTGATGATCCTGAGGTCCCTGCGAAATGAGCACACATGTACTAAGCCGGGGGTTGATCCGGCGGATACCCGTCCGACGCTCTAGTCAGATGTACGGATCGTAGAGATAGTGGAGAGAATAAAACTCGAGATTGATTGTGAATAATTAGAACGTACCTCAATAAATGAGTAAAACATCTATATATATATATATATATATATATATATATATATATATATATATATATATATATATATATATATATATATATCGGTGATTGGGTTGGGCTTACTTTGCTGGGCCCAAGCCTTACTTTGAAGGTGTTTGGGCTTTCGTGTAATGGTCCTAATTAGTAGATAACTTTGAGGGCCCATTGGGCCGGCCCATTTAGGTATATCATTAAGCCCCCCAACTCTCGATTCGAGACGGGGACTTGTGTAGAGGGATTCGGGTCGTGTCGAGAGTTAATTGCGTCGTGGATTGCGTAGTATCCGTTAGCGGTGAATTAGTTCCTTAATTAAATCAGGGATAATTGTATTTATTTGGCAGCGCAGTATATATTTAAGGGTTTTAAATAATATACCAGGGCTAAATAAATAGACTCCTTGTGCGGTAGAAAGAGATAAACTTCCTCTCCTGCGTAATAAATATGGGCATGTACTTTTGATTCTAAGTCTTCTTCTGTGCTATTCTTCTCTTGAAGAATTTTTTTGCGGTAGAGTAGAAAATTTTTTGTTTTTTGATTTTTTGTGCTGAGAAAAATTTTAGTAATGTCGAATCCGGGTAATTCGAAATCTTTACGAATTAAACTTCGAGATTCGGTTGAAGGGGGCGAGAAAACTTTTGGTACCATGGGTATGGAACGCGAAAAGCCTGTAGCTTCCGGTGCGAAAATCGGATCTGCAGTAGTAGGTTCACAAACTATGGGGAAGGGGTGCAAAGTAGGTGGCTCGGAGACCGGAGTCGGCTCGAGCCGTGTAGCCGGGCGTCAAAACCAGTCTAGGGGCGCGAGTTTTCATGCAGAGACGGAGCCGAGTGAAGCCTTGGAGCCGCCGGCTTGCACCCGGACCGAGGAGGGGAGAGAGAGAGAGAGCAGGCCACGGGGGCCTGCTGCTGTCGACCGCGCGTCACGGTTGGGGGAACGCGCGCTCGGGATTGGGCCGTGTCCCGACGCGCGCGTGCCGGTAGGTAGGGGGGGCAGTGCTGACGCGCGCGCGCGCTGCCCAATAAAGGCGCGCGTCCGCGCGAGTCAATGGGGGAGGGTTTGCTGGCAGACGCGCGCGCGTCACCGGAGGGGGCTGGGGCGCGTGAATGCGCTGTAATTGGGGGGGGGGGCGCGCGTGGGAGGTAGTCTCCGGATGCGACGCGCGCGCGTGAGGGCGCGTCTGGGTCCCGTTTTCGACGCGGTTCGCGGGATGGAGTTGGCAGTTGATGACGAAGTTGATGTGCATCGGAGGAGTTTTGGTCCGCGAGAGATTATTGAATCTTGGAGTGACGATGTAGAAGCGAGTAATAATGTTGATATTTGCCCTATTGTTGACGAAGTGGGTTCTAGTAGACGTCGTTATGGGCGTGGGGTCGTGGATTTTGGGAGTGATAGCGATGATTCGAATGAAGGACCTTTGGCGAGTGATCGTGCGAGTGAAGTTGAGCTGACGGATGAAGAGGAGGAGGAAGATGATATTCCGCCGGTTGATATTGAGATTGATAAGAGGAGGCAAAAGAAAAAGAAGCCAATTAATTTGGACTTAGTTAATTTTGATAGTGTGTTGACGGAAGAGCATTTGCACTCTATTCGTCGTTTATCTGGAGCGCCAAGTAATGTCGAGTTGTTGTTGCCTCAGAAGGGCAACCGTTTGTACTCGCCACCCGATGGATTTCATACGGTGTTTTTGGCGTACTTGACGTGTACATCTCAGATTACACCACATCCGACCTTGTTGAAGGTTTGTGAGGAATTCAAGATAGGGTACAGTCAGTTAACTCCGACTGCAATTCTTATGTTTGAGGCGTTTCACCATAGGGTGTCTCTAGTGGGTTTGCCTGTGACTGTGAGTTTGTTCAAGGCGTTATTTACGTTACATCGGCCCAATAAGACGCCTTTCTTTTGTTTTCATCCTCGCGTTCCTTACCAATTCGTGAAGAGTGTGAAGTTATCTTTGGGGGAATGGAAGACCCATTTTTTTTATATGAGGGCTCCCACTTTTGACGTTCCCGTAGTTTGGAATCCTACGTGCGAGAGTTTCACGATAACTGCGAATATGGCGAAAAGGATTGAAGAGTCGGGATTGTGTGATGTGGAATTTGACCCGAGGGTTTTGATACCAAAGGCGAAGGGTCAGCACCGTATATCCTTTTGTTGCCTTGACTTGTGTTTTTTTTTTTTTTTTTTTTTTTTTGTAGTTCTTTGGTAGTGTATACCTCATGTTTCTTATGTGTTTGTTATCTTTTGTAGATGGGGGTATCACCTTTGCGGAACTTCGAGCTAAGGCGAATGGGACGTCGAAGAAGGCATCGAAGAAGGTACCCTCTACGTTGGGAGGTTCTTCAAGTGGTTTGCCTCGTGAGGAGGTCCATGTGGAAACTCCTCGAGTAGTCGCAGATGACCGTAGCAGTGCTGGTGAAGTGGAGGGGCGTCTACCGACGAGGGATCGTGGCAAGGGAAAGAGGGTGGATACCGAGTTTGTGGTTGTGCCTAAGCGTCCACGGGTAGACCCAGAGGAGACCTATGCTTTCCATGGTGGGGGAGGGAAACAATTGTTTACCTATGGTGTGAATCGCGACGGTAAGGAGTCGTATTGGGATGTGTCGGACCATGATCTGCCTATGTTGAGTACCGAGGGATTCGTTCGGGAGTATGACCGTGCTCGGATGTCTGGTAAGGGCCCTTCTCACATGTTGGAGTTAGCCGGTGGGGACATATGTCGGGTGAGTCCTTGTTTATTTAAAACCAGATTAAATGTTACTTCTTCTCTTCCTTGTGTAAATTTTTTTTTTTTTTTTTTTTTTTTTTAGTTGGTAGCGACTTGGAGATATCTCGTGGAGCATGGTAGGAATGTGGAAGCTAGGAAGGAAGAGGAGCGAGTTCGAGGTCAGACGCGTGAGGATGAACTTCTAAGCCAGTTGGAGATAGTGCGGTCCGATCTTGCTCAACGGACGGAAGAGCTTGCTCAAAGGACAGAGGAGCTTGCTCAAAGGACAGAAGAGCTCGAGGTTATCCGAGGTGACGCGAAGGCGTATAAGGATGATGTTCATAAGTTGAACGAGTGCTATGATCAACTCAAGGAGAAATACGAAGTCGAGAAGGCGACGGGGAAGAGGTTCCTGACGACGTCAGGTGGTGCTGCTTATAGAGAGTCCATCGTGGAGGAAACCAAGCTTAGCTTCCAAGGTAGTGATGAGTGTGCTGCTATGATTGAAGAGCATGCTTTGGCTGTGGTCTATAAGCCATTAGTTCGTGCTTGTCGCAAATATCTTCGCGATGCGGGTGGTATCAGTGAGAAGGTTATTCGCGGGATGGAGGCTGGTATATCTGATGAAGAGGAGGATGAGGTCGGTGGCGACGAAACGGGCACAGAGCTCGTGGATGACATGGTTGCTGATGACCCCACTGTGAGGGCGTCTTCTGCCCGTGGTGGTAGAGTTTAGATATTTTTGCTAGGATAGTTCAACTCTTTTTTATTTGTTGGATTCTTAGTTTTATTTTTATCGCTGATGTAGATGGGTATGTCCTATACTATTTCGTTTGAATTTCTTCTTTGTTTGACATTTGAAGTTTGATATCTTGAATTATTTATTTTGACATTGTCAAGAGTTAATGCGCTGCT
Source organism: Erythranthe guttata (assembly GCF_000504015.1). Next base: position 1,195,520 of record NW_012194797.1, on the reverse strand, counting down.
TATATGTATTTACATTAGCATTGTACGCGATGTACTTGAGGAGGGGATCAGTCTCCCAAGGTTTTTGTTAAGGGTCGTGCCCTTTGTTCGGACCGCTTGGGTCTTAAATATATTTGTTCGTGGCCACGTTTTAAAATTAACACCTCGTGAAACAAGTAAAGGGACTTAGATAATCCAGCTGGCCAGGCTATATGGATTATCTAAATCTCTCTAAGTGTTTATAGGGTGGTATTGAATTAGACTCATGATGAGAGGTAGTTTGTATCGTTGTAAAGGCACAGATAGTAAAGCGAAAAGTATGATTTATTCAATGATAGCAAAGGAGAATTGTTACAGACCCATGTGAGGCGAATGTAAGTAAATAGGTAATGCGATAGGCCTACGTGAGGCGAAGGTAAATAACTACTGCTGAAGCAAATAAATTGACTTGATAACAAAAATTTTCTAAGTGATTGTACTATACTTGTTCTTCTTCCACGTCTTCCTTGTACTTGTTCGTTTCGCTGTGCTGATGGTAGGCTGTCTTCTTTTGGTGTCTCTATGCCTGTCAAGTATAATTGAGAAAAAGAGAATTTGTTTAAGCATTTGTATCGAAGACTTAGTAATTGAAGCTGAGGTGATGTGCATTGCAAATTCACGTACCCTAATACGGGGATGGTTTCTCTTCCTCGAACTTGGAGATATGGAATCAACTCGTGAGTTGCTGTGATTTGTTGTGTGATTGTGCCTGTTAGATGGAATGATTTTGTCACGTTAGTAAGAGTAAACAAGAGCATGCGTGTGTTGTAGTCTAGTGGAAGTATTGTTACCCTTGCGATGTGGTATGGGGTGGCTTCGCTCTTTGGGCCATTGATTGAGTAATATGCATCCTCTCGTAATTGACTCCTACTCTGTAATAAGATGGTGAGATGTGAATACGAATTGCTGATGTAAGTAAATTTACTAGCCCCCCAGTTTAGGTGGGACGTTCACGCACCTCATTATGTAGTAGAAAGTTTCCAAAGCATGTAGAGACGGTTTTGCGAGACGAGTGACGTGGAAGACCGCGGAGCCTGCACGGGTAATGTTTTGTAAGTAATTTTCATATGGGGGGGTATAGGTGGTGACTTCACCGGATCTGAAGTAAGGTAGATGTATACCTTAGGCGTAGAACCGTTTGAGGTTCCCTATATTCCATGTTCTGGGTATAGGGTGTCCGTCAATGTTCTCGAGGCGATATGCTCCAGTGTTGACCACCTTTGTGATTTTATACGGTCCTTCCCACTTTGGGTCGAGCTTACCGATGGGGTGAGAGGCTTCAGCTTTTTGGAGGACTAAATCTCCAACTTGAAAGGAGCGAGGGCGGACCTTTGAGTTATATGCCTTGGCCATGCGTGATTTATACATCTGTTGTCGGATGTATGCAATCTCACGTAACTCATCTACGAGGTCTAGGCTTCCCCGCATAGCCTCTTCATTAGCTGCTGGGTCATAGTTGGTGATTCGCCAAGATGGTTCTCCGATTTTGACGGGTGCGATAGCCTCTGTTCTGAAAGCTAGATTGAAGGGCGACTCTCCGGTTGCTGCTCGTGGGGTTGTGCGATAAGCCCATAGTGCGTTAGGAAATTCGTCCACCCACTTCCCTTTGGCACTTCCAAGCCTTGTCTTAAGGTGTTGGAGTATGGTGCGATTCGTGACCTCCATCTGGCCGTTAGCCTGTGGATTGGCTACGGATCGGATGTGAAGAACTGTTTGATGTCCAAGCCGATGCACCAATTCTTTACTTTGTCACCACAAAATTGGGTTCCGTTATCAGAGATAATGGAGCGTGGGATCCCAAAACGACACACAATGTACTTCCATAGGAATTGGATGACTTCTTCTTCTCGGATGCGTGCTAAGGGTTCAGCTTCCACCCATTTGGTGAAGTAGTCCACTGCTACAATGAGGTATTTACGTCCTCCTGTGGCGGGCGGGAATGGTCCAACTAAATCCATTCCCCATTGAGCGAAGGGGATGGGGCTGTCAATTGGTTGCATTAATGCCGCTGGCAGATGAGGAATATTTGCATGCTCTTGGCAAGCCTTACACTTGCGGACTAACTTCTTCGCGTATTCATGCATCATTGGCCAATAGTATCCTTGCCTCAGTAGTTTGAGAGCTAAGGTCCTCCCGCTCAAGTGATTGCCGCAGATACCTTCGTGTACTTCTCTAAGTACGTAATCCGCTGTGGTCGGGTCGAGGCACTTGAGATAGGGGAATGAGAAGCCTCGTTTGTATAATTCTTCTCCCACTATGACGAAGCGAGCGGCTCTCGTTTTTAATTTTTGTGCTTCGGTGGGATCCGTTGGAAGTTCTCTTTTCTTGAGATACTTCACGATTGGAGTGAACCAGCATGGTTCATCCTCCTCGGTGTACTGTACTTCAGTGGGTGAAGTTATCTCCGGCTGAGGTGAGGTGAGGAGCGTCACCTTCCGACTTCCGATGCTATCTATGGAGCTTCCAAGCCTAGCTAATTTGTCAGCGTGGACGTTATTGGAGCGAGGTACTTGTCTTATTTCGTAGATCTCGAATTTAGATAAGAGAGTGTGCGCGAGAGCTAAGTATTTGGCCATGGTGTCTTCTTTAGCCTCGTAAGCTCCGAGTATTTGGTTGACGACGAGCTGAGAGTCGCTTTGGATTAGGAGCTTGCGCGCTCCGGCTGCTAGGGCGAGGCGGATTCCCGCTATCAGTGCTTCGTATTCAGCTACGTTGTTTGAGGCTGTGAATTCGAATCGTTGAGCATATTCGAATTCGTCTCCGTCGGGGTTCGTTAGGACGATACCCGCTCCACCTCCTGTGGCCGTGGAAGATCCATCGACGCTGACGGACCAAGTTGGTAGAGATGTGTTTTCTTCTACTGAGGTCATTTCTACTAGAAAGTCAGCCAATATTTGCGCTTTGATAGCTGGGCGTGGTTTGAATTCCACTCCATATTCGCTTAGCTCTATTGCCCATTTTGCTAATCGCCCAGATGTCTCGGGACTTCTTAGTATTTGCTTCAGAGGATAATTGGTGAGAACCACCACTTGATGCGACTGGAAGTAGGGTCGAAGCTTCCGAGCTGCGTTAATGAGGGCGAGAGCGAGCTTCTCCATGTTGGTATAGCGTTGTTCGGCTCCTTGGAGGGCGCGACTTATGTAGTATACGGGTTGATGACCTTTTCCTCCATCTCGGATGAGGACTGCGCTGATGGCATCAGCCGAGGTAGCTAAGTAAAGCATGAGGATGTCTCCCGGTTGAGGTTTTGTAAGCAAGGGTGGTGATGCGAGATATGACTTTAACTCCGTGAAGGCCTTTTGACATGCCTCATCCCACTCGAACTTTTTTCCTCCCCTTAAAATCTTGAAAAAGGGGAGAGCCTTGTCCGCTGATCTTGAAATGAATCTGTTCAAGGATGCCAAACAGCCGTTGAGCTGTTGAACTTTCTTGATCGATGTTGGCGGAGCCATGGAGGTGATTGCTTCGATTTTCGCGGGGTTAGCTTCGATTCCTCGCTGTGAAATCATATAACCCAAAAATTTGCCTCCCCGAACTCCGAATAAACATTTGAGGGGGTTGAGCTTCATCTTATATTTTCGCAGGGTGGCGAAACACTGATCCAGATCAGTTAGGTGGTTCGAGACCTTGACACTTTTGACGAGCATGTCATCGATGTACACCTCCATATTTTTACCGATCTGATCTGCGAACATTTTGTTCACTAGACGCTGGTAGGTGGCTCCTGCGTTTTTTAACCCGAAGGGCATGACTTGATAGCAGTAGATGCCCTGGTCGGTGATGAAGCTAGCCCTCTCTTGATTTTCTGGTGCGAGCAAGATTTGGTTATACCCTTGATAAGCGTCAAGGAAACTAAGGAGCTCACATCCTGAAGTTGAATCGATGAGTTGGTCGATTCTAGGTAAAGGAAATGGGTCCTTAGGGCAAGCTTTGTTGAGGTCAGTGAAATCCACGCATAACCTCCACTTTCCCCCAGGTTTGGGAACGAGTACTACGTTCGACAACCATTCAGGATACTGAACTGGTCGTATATGACCCACCTCTAGAAGTTTCGCCACTTCTGCTTTGATGTGCTTGTTGCGTTCGGGTCCAAATGTTCGTTTCCTTTGTTTGGTCGGCTTCAACCTTTTGTCGACGTTAAGCCGATGTAGAGCTACATGAGGGGGAATGCCCAACAAATCTTGAGCTTTCCAAGCGAACACGTCTCCATTGTGCCGCAAGAATTTGACTAATTGCTTCTCCATCTCAGGATCTAAATCGGATCATATGCGTAGGAGTTTGGATTCATCTCCAGGTGTGAGCTCTATGAGCTTAAGCTCTTCGACAGCTGCTAGCTTGATGCTATTGTCTGGTACATTGATGAGGATTCTTTATTGTCCTCAATGATCGCATTGACCCACTTCCGTTTGTCGGATTTTTGGGTGTCGTCTCCCCTTCCGGATGGTTTAGGCTTCTTGGAAGGTTCTCGTAAGGCCCTTGCATAGCACTCTCGGGCGAGACGTCTATCTCCAAGTATTTCCCCCATTCCATAGGGAGTAGGGAATTTCCACTTCTGATGGTAGGAGGAAGGTACGGACTTGAATGTATGGATGGCTGGCCTCCCTAAAATGACGTTGTAGGGAGATGGCTTGTCGACGATGAAGAATTTGATTAGCTTGGTGATTCGACAAGGGTCTTCCCCTAAAGAGACGGGCAGCTCTACTTCTCCCATGGATAAAATGCCTTCCCCTGTGAATCCTTTCAGGGGTGTGGAGACGGGATTAAACCGGGCATTATCTATGCCCAGCTGCTTAAAAGCGTGGAGATACATGATGTCAGCTGAGCTCCCACCGTCCACTAATATCTTCTTGACCAAGAAGTTGGCCACCGTTGTTGTTACTACCAACGCATCGACATGATCTTCATCTGGACCTTCAAGGTCGGAGGAGTTGAAGACTATGCTATGATCAGGTCTTCGTATTTGGTAGATGCGTGCGGATGGAGAAGCACGTTCTTGATTCATGCGTGCTGATCGAGCGACGGTGCGTCTTGCATTTTGTGAATCGCCACCCGCCGGTCCTCCGGAGATAAAGGAGATGGTTCCCCGGGTAGGTTGGTTATCGTTGTTATCTGGGTCACGTCGATGACCTCCATCCTCTCGCCTTTGCTGTTGATCTCGATTATTATCTCGGCGTGGAGGATCATCACGGCGCTTACTTCGAGGCTTATCAATGTATTCGCCTAAATGGCCCTGTTTGATCAACTTCTCAATTGCCGCTTTGAGTTGTGCACATTCCTCCGTAGTATGCCCTCTGTCCTTATGGAATCGACAATAACGATCCGACTTTTCTCGCTTTACATTCGGCTGCATCAGACGTGGAGGCTCCGCTAAACCTCTCTGTTCTATCACGTGAAGGATTTCAGTGAGGCGAGCGTTTAATGGAGTGAACCTATTGTAGGAGGAGGAGGGTTGGCCTTGAGGTGGAAGTGGTGGACGTCGGTCATCGCGTCTCCTAATGTCCTGACGGTCATCTTCCCTTTTCCTTTTAGGAGGAGCAAAGGGTAGAGGCTTCCTCTATCCGGACGTACTTTTCGGCTCGATTCAGCAACTCCTCTAGGTTTCCTGAGGGTCTACCGGCGATAGATTCCTTGAATCTACCCGGTTTCAAGTTCTGCTGCATAATCCCGGAGAGCATGTCTTGCCCTACACTGGGGACTTCATGGACGACTTCTACTAAATGCTTAATGTAGTTGCGGAGTGTTTCGTTATCTCTCTGTACTACAGAGAAAAGATGAGCTGGGGTCTTGGCATATTGTTTGTTGATGGCAAATTAGTTGGTGAACCGGGTCGACAACCGAGCGAAGGTGTCAATGGACCCTATGGGTAGAGAGTTGAACCAATTCATTGCCCTCTTGGAGAGAGTGGTGCGGAACATTTTGCACATCGCAGCATCCGTCGGGCCATATAAATCTGCCATGGCACAGAATTTCTCTATATGCTCCTGTGGGTCGGTGGTCCCTTCAAATTGAGGTAACCCCGAGATCTTTACTCCTTGAGGCAATACCTCGTTGAGAATGTCTATGGTGAAAGGACTGCGTCTTGTCGGTACAGGCATTCTTTCACCCATTAGATAATTTGGTTGGGGGAAAAGATTCTGGCGAGACATTCTGCTGTTTACCTCGCCTTCTCCCTCATTAAAGAGAGGGACTCTCTGTGGTGACGCATTCCCCCGTGGGGGTGAGCGCCGACGCTGCTGTCTGGGCTGTGCCCCTCTGTGATTAGTAGATAGTTGCACTCGGGACCGTGGGTCCGAGGTAGAGGAGGAGACACTTATTTGATTATGGATTGGCGGTGGGGCCACAGGTGGCGCTACAGGTGGAGCTAGCACTGGTATCGCATTGGGAGCGTTTGCTCCCATCGTGGCGATATATTGAGTTACGGCCTCCGTGGCGGCGCGAGTTGAGGCTTCCGCTATCATGCGTTGGAGCGCATCCTCGGTTATTTGAACCGTTCGAGGAGCAGGGAGTGGTGGATCGGCGAGTGGTGGGTCCCGAGGAGGGATCACCTGAACCTCGCGAGGTGGATCTGCAGCACGTGGAGGAGCTGGCTCCGCGGTACGTGGAGGAAGTGGCTCCACGGTACGTGGAGGAGGTGGCATGCCAGATCCTCCACGGACTGGGAGATTATTAGCTGTGTCGTTTTCTCTCCGAGCTGACGCCTCAGGAGGATCTTGTTGGCTACGTGATCTGGTTTGCATCGTTCCCACAGACGGCGCCAAAATGATGATGCCAAAATATAGCTCACCTGGGATAGTATAGAAAACGAGCTGGGAGAGCAAAGCTGATCAGTAGCTAGTCAACTTGATGATCCTGAGGTCCATGCGAAATGAGCACACGTGAACTAAGCCGGGGGTTGATCCGGCGGAAACCCCTCCGACGCTCAAGTCAGATGTACGGATCGTAGAGATAGTGGAGAGAATAAAACTCGAGATTGATTGTGAATAATTAGAACGTACCTCAATAAATGAGTAAAACATCTATATATATATATATCGGTGATTGGGTTGGGCTTACTTTGCTGGGCCCAAGCCTTATTTTAAAGGTGTTTGGGCTTTCGTGTAATGGACCTAATTAGTAGATAATTTTGAGGGCCCATTAGGCCGTCCCATTTAGATATATCACATATATATATATATATATATTATGCATACTGAATTGAAAAGTAAACACCACAAGAAATAACAAATACATGCAATATGCCGTAACATATTAAACCCACTTTTTTTTTTTTTTTTTTGAAATATACTTTTTATGTGTGCGTGCAATATCACGAGTGTGTGTGTGCAGTATCACGTCCAAAGGTAATATCCACAGTACAACACATTGATTTTCCCAAAGACAAACTTTGAAACACACAATTGCATATAATAATTAATTTAAGGGTTAACTACAAAAATACAAAAACACCCATGTACTATGGACTTTGTATCATTTATCCCCCTGTACTACACATAAATACAAAAACCCCCCTGCTATTATATTTTTTCCAAAATCTGACGAAAATACCCCTGCTAAACTTATAAATATAAGGGATTGTTTGAGCCATTTTCCACTATATTTTTTAACATTTTCAGTCAATTTTACTTGGGAAATTTTTATTTTTTTTCCTTCAAAACATTTAATTACTAAGATTTTTTTTTTCTGAATAAAACCTTTTATTTTTGTCATTTTGAATTTCGTCATTTTTTTTCTTAAATGTCTTCCGGTAGTTCAAATTCTCAACAATAATAGGATTGCAATGATGTTCGTAATTTTAGAATGTTTGAACTACCGGAAGA
>NW_012194797.1:1092788-1187585 GCF_000504015.1 Erythranthe guttata | reverse complement strand
AATCTATTTCATACTAAGGGTAAAATACTTTTTGCATTCTATATCTCTTATCCCATGCAAGCAGCATAGATATAGTCCTAACGAGTTACTCTATTACTGTGAGCTGATCTAGTAGACTCGTGAGATAACTCAACACACACACACACACACACACACATATATATATATATATATATATATATATATATATATATATATATATATATATATATATATATATATATATATATATATATATATATATATATATATATATATATATATATATATATATATATATATATATATATATATATATATATATATATATATATATATATATATATATATATATATATATATATATATATATATATATATATATATATACGCTAGAGTAGGGGTATTTTCGTCATATTCTAGAAAAAATGCAATGTGAGGGGGGTTTTTGTATTTATGTGTAATACAAAGGGGTAAAGGATACGAAATCCATAGTACAAGGGTGTTTTTGTATTTAACCTTTAATTTAATCAAGACTCACATATACTAACAGGCCCGTGTTAGATTCTTTACCACTCATCAGTCGAATACAGGTAAGTACACAAAATTTAGCTGTATTATTAAAACACGTATATCAATCAAGATTATCTTATTATCTAATTTACATATATCTAATTTATAATCAGACACCAAAACAATAATTTTATCTCAAAATTTAATTCAATGAAATCACACAGCCGTAAGATTGACGTATAACAAATTTTGAGTTCTAAGATGAATTGATTTCAAAACCCTGCTCTGATACTAATTGAAAGACATTTATTTAATTTTATGCGGAAAACTCTAATAACAGAATCTTGGAGTAAATTGCAAATACCACCCCTGTGAAATCTCTAATTGTCAAATACCCCCCTGTCAAAAAAAAATTCGCTCATACCCCCCTATGTAATATTTTTCGAAGCTCACATCACCCATTATCATTTTAATGGTTGACTGAAGGTAAAAAGACAAGTATACCCCTAAGTGGAATAACATAAAATTATAATAATTTAAGAGGCCAAATTGGAATTTTGTAAAACTTCTAAAACTTAAATTTGGGGACTAAATTGAAATTTTCCAAAATCCATCTCCCAATTTTCTACCATTTTTACCAGCGGCAGCCCAATTCTTCACCTTCCTCTCAATTTCCAATCATACTTATCATTCACCGCCGCCGCCCACCACGCACCACCACATCCATCAATTGTTTAGGCTTCTTCAAGCTCGGAATTTTTTGGTGGCGGTGTATAAGCTCGGGGCTTGATCGATTTTGTCGATTTACGATGAAGGGTCTGTAGATGGCTATGGAATGCGTTTTTGCAGGTCTAAAAATGGCGGCGGGTCCGGCGATGTTGTTGTGAAAATAGAAGGGAGAATTGGAGAGGGGATGGGCCGAGGTTTGGACTCGCTTCTCCCGATTGAGGGCAGCTCATTTCGCGGTGGAGGTACTGGGCGGCGGAGGGACGAAAATTATGACGACTGGGGCGGCGAAAATGGAGGCCCATAAAGGAGGTGTAGCGGAGTAATTTCGCGACCGTCAAGATGGAGTTTTGTTACACTATCTTCATCTTGCGGCCGTGGATACTGCTACATGTTGGGATGATGGAGAATGCAGAATGGTAAATGTTGGGGACGATGGAGAATGAAGAACAGGGAGGGAGATGGGGACATTTTTGACATTTCACAATTGAAAATTAAGGAAAAATCGCAGTAGCAGCGCGTGAGAGACACGATTTGCTCTCAGGGGCCTCAATGCCTTGACTTTGTTTACACAGGGGGGTATGAGTGAATTATTTTTTGACCGGGGGGTATTTGACAATTAGAGATTTCACAGGGGTGGTATTTGCAATTTACTCCAGAATCTTGATATCAAATTAATCTTAAGAACATAATCACATAATTGAGATTATCGACATACCGTTCGCCATGGATTCCGATAAACATAATGAACTAGGATGATATCAATCTACAAGCCAAGCCTCCTTCGAATCTCCTTGTGAGAACTTTATTCGTAGGCACACCTTCTTCTCTCTATCTCTCCACTATCACAACTCACTAGTGTTCTCTAATTGATGGAATTCTCAAATTGCGTATGTGGTTGAGGAGAAGAGTTGTGGATTCTTTTATAGACGAGAGAAGAGGGCCACGATTGATTTGTAACTGCAGAAGACAAATCTCATTCATCATGGTCTTTTATTGTCATCATACATTACAAATTAATTACCATAAATCAGCATTAATTCCATAACTGAATTACCCGCATTTAATAAATTAAATTCAAAGGTTAATGTGCCATTGAAATTAAAACGTTAAAATTAAAAACTAACATCCTCTGCTTCCCATATCTCCAACTCACACTCTTCAATCAAGAGGAGCTTCAGTCGAACGAATTCATCTTCGTTTGGAACCCACTTTCCGCCCGCAGCAGCATTTTGGCGCAACTCGAGAACTTGAAGTTTGGGCAACGACATATCTTCCCAAGGAATCTTGCATTCGCTTAATCTCAACTCTCTAAGTGAACATGGGAACACAATTTCTCCACCACAAGCACGGGTAAATGTTAGGCTAAGTGATTCGAGCTTAGAGAGAAGGTCGAGATTTAAGCAAGTTGGGATTCTTTTAATAACATTTTCCGTCTGTTTCAAATCTTCGACTGTTGATAGTGTTTGTAGACTTTCAAGAACTATGATCGTTTGGCCATTATCTAGAGGAGGATCGGGGGGAGAAATTGTTTTTGCCATGTCTCAATTGTTAGAGTCAACTCTTCATCGACAACTAAGGTTTGTAAACTCCATAGTCGGGATATAGAAGATGACAGCAACATCGAACCTTTACAAGCAACATATCTTGAGTTAATAAGCTGTAGAATCTCATCTACAGGATATCTATCAATCACATCCAATACGCGTAGTAACCTAAAATACCAAGCAGTATAATCATAGAAATTCACGTAAGAGAAGCATATAAGAAAGATTGTGTAGGTATCACTGGTCTAGAGGGACAATATATCATCGTTTCCTATTTGGCACTGGTAATATAATGCTGAGGCGGCGTATGCTCTCCACATCCAATGAAATTTTGGATTCGCCAATTTTGATCTTTAAAAATTTTCTTTTTGAGCTTGTTTCCTGCACACATCACTTAAAAGATCATGAATACGGCAGATACTCACGCCTCCCGTAATTGATCTTATACCAACCAAAACGAGATTTCTATCTATAAGTTCCTCCAAATATTCCTCCCCGATTTCTTCTAAGCTTTTATGACTACAATGTCTAATAAAACCTTCAGCTACCCACAACCTGACGAGCCTGGTGATAAGTGTTCGTTTTGCACGATTATTACTTATCGAACCTTCGAGTTTTGGTCTTCGTTCGTCCGAGATTTCGGCTTTATTTGTACATATTTTGCATTTCTTGTTTTGTTTCTATTTTATGTAAAGAGAAGCTATTTTTCGCCGATTCGAGACGATTTTGGAAGCGAAGCCGAGACTCAAACCAATCAAGTGCAAAAGTGCATTCTAGCGGGTTGTGACAGTTTTTGGTATTTTAAGCATAACTCTCGCACACAACCTCTAATTGAGCTGATTCACATGGATCTAGAAAGCCAACTTCAAGGGCTACAACTTTTGTGAAATGCATATTTGTCAAATTCGGGCAAAAAAATGGTCAAAACATTGTTTGAAGTTGATGCAGAGGCCAGATCGCGATCCAGCACCACCGGATCGCGATCTGGTGGCAAATTCCAGTAGCAGCGAAAAATTAGGCCAGATCGCGATCAACACCTCCTGGATCGCGATCTGGGAAGATGGTGCGCAGTTTCCAAGGCTGCCAGATTACAACCCAAGAAGTCCAGATCGCGATCTGGGCACAGAAATCGAGACCATATATTTTCTTTGATTTCTTTCTATAAATAGAAGTCTCTTTTTCATTTTTCAACGGCTGGACAATCTATTGACTTCTTCAATTTTTCTTCGGTTTTTGCCAGTTCTACGCGTGAAGCTTCGACGAGGGTTTCGACTCGGGTTTTTCATAAGCTTTTCTTAACGTTTACTTTATGATGTATCGTGTTCTTCATTTTGATGCTATGTTTGTAATGAACTGAGAATTTTCTTTTAGGGAAATGAAACCTTGTATATATTGATTTTGATTTCCAGATATGTGATCTATTTGTCGTTCTTTGATTCTATTTATGTTTTCCTGTATTAAATGCTTTCGATTGTTTGGCCAACAGTTGAATTGATTGTAAATGGGAATGAACTCGAGAGAGGATTTCTCGTTTGATTGTAGGATAATATAGCTCGGGTTGTGGAAACGGAGACGTGATGCACCTCGGGTAGCCCTCAAGGACTTGACCTAAGTGCTCTCTTAATATCAGGTTCTGAACGGAGACGTCGGACCTGTGGGTAGACTCTAACTACACTGGAGAAGGGGGTTAGGGCATTTTAGTGTATGGGTTAGCGAATATATAATTGACATTAGATTCGGATTTGTAGATCTTTATCGATAGTACACTGGTGGATTTTACCCTAGAAGCCATCATGTCGGAATTTCTCGCTTGTACTGGTGGACCGTTGTTTTTAATTATTATTTCTTTTTAGTTTCATTTCTCCCATCCATTCATGATCGTCTAGATAAAGTTTAGGACACTATAACTACGGTACTTGGTAAATTTAGGAACTTAATTCCCTGTGGATCGATGTCTGGAATTCACTATTCTATAAAACGCGATACTGAACACTTGCGGTTTTTCATACGTAGGTTTTACGCGTATCAAGTTTTTGGCGCCGTTGCCGGGGAATTAGTTATCTTGAACTTACTTATCGTTACCAACTATCCTTTCTTTACATCTTTTTTTCTTTAATTTATTTATTATTTATTATTTTTTTTTGTATACATTGATGGCCTCGTTTTATGACCTCTCTATTTGCCAGCATCAATTCAGAGCCGATTACATTCAACAAGAGTTGGAGGATACTGAAAGACATCGAAGGTTGAACCCAGAAAATGGAATTGGACAGACAAATGAGCACTTGTGCTATTTACAAGACGAACTCCACTTTTTGGCAAATATTTTTGAAAATTTTCAGAGATGTCACTGTTCCGAACCACATCCAACCATCCAATATGAGCACAAGTTCTTAACTATTTTGACATAACGTGTTACATAATTGATTTAACTATTTATAAGTAATGTCTAATATCTTTTTAATTTAATTTTGTCATAAAAAATAATAAATTTAATTCCTAACACATGTAAGAACCTAATCGTAAATCGTAATATTTTATCAAAGCGTAATATTTGAATCAATTAAGCTCAAGTCCTTTCAATTCGTAAACATTATTCAAATATTTGAATCGATTAATTAGCGCGCTCAACTATTGACAAGAACGTCTTAATCAAATTAACTATTATTAATTAATGTGTAATATATTTTTAATTCAATATTATCATAAAAAAATCAAAAAATAATTCCTAAAATAAGTAAGAATCGAATCATAAGATTAATTAAAGCGTATGATTTGAATCAATTAAGCGCAAATCCTTTTAATTTGTAAATATTATTCAAAAAATTTAATCGATTAAGTTCAACCACTGACAAGAACGTATTAATCGAGTTAACTATTTATAATTAAAGTCTACTATCCTTTTAATTCAATTTTAACAAAGAAATAATAATTTAATTCGTAAAATCGTAAGAATTAAATCGTAAATCGTAAAATTTAATCTAACCATGAACCGATTAAATCTTTCGATTTTTACGAATTAAATTTTATTAGTTTTTATGATAAAATTCAATAAAAAAAAAAAGATACTAAAATTTAACTATGCATAGTTTGATTAATACGCTATTGTAAATTATTGAGTTTAACCGATTCAAATATTTGAATATTGTCTACGAATTGAAATGAGTTGAGCTTAATCGATCAAATCTTTGAATATTGTTTTTGAATTGAAAACACATGAGTTTAATTGATTCAAATATTACGATTTAATTGAATCTTACAATTTACGATTCAATTCAAACTTCAAATTCTTTCGAAATTCATTTTTAAATTACACGAGTTGATCAGCATTTCCTTAGATTTTTAAATTATATTATATAAAGATTTGTTAGTATGGGATATTTTTAATATATAATAATAATTATATGAGAATTAATAATTTATTTAACATTATTTATATAAGTTTTATAACCATTATAAATTGTAGCTTTGTGATATATATATCCGTATTGTTAGTTTATTGTCAATTATGTGATGTGTCTTAATGGTAAGTATTCTTGTATGTTTTTAGATGGTCACAAGTTCAAATTCAGGTTGATGCAATTTTAGATGGGTGTTTTAATGTTTTTTACGAATAATGATATAATTGATTTATAATTGCCGATTTTTTTATAATAATAATTGTACAAAGGGTATTTGCGACAATACATAAATGAGGAAAAAATAGGTTTTTTTGCTGGGACACGTGTCGCAATTTGAAGAGGGTATCTCATATAAGTTGTGTTCTTGGGATCTCACAGTAGAAACACCCTTTTTATTACTACTTTATTCAAACATTAAAAATTATACTATGGTATTTCACAAAAGTCCCCCATTAGACAAGTCTAGTTACATTAAGTCCAAAAAAAATTCTCAATTTTAAGATAAATCCAAAACATCTTTTATTAATTAAAAAAAGTTAAGTTTCACCATTATACCCTTTAATTATTTATTCAACCCTAATTTTATCGCGTACAATAATCACCCCGTCTTACTCAAAAATAAAAAATAAAAATCACAGGAAGAACAGAGAGTGAAGAGGAAAGACATCAGAGAAGCAGAATGTTCGGCCCAAGGGGTTGCGTTTTCTCAGATACCAGCACAATCAGCGCAAATGGTAGCACCACCACCGCCACCACCACCACGGAGGTTTTTTTTCTTACAATCTTTTTCCTCGTTCTGTTTTTTTTTTGGTATTTACCACAAATTCGTTCTGATTTTCAGTTTTTTGGTTTGGGCACTGTTATCTGAAAAAAAAAAACCTACTGTTTAATTTTTGTTTCTCCCAAACATGCTTTGAAGAATCATCGGCGGTATTACTACAAATATACCGCTGGCAGGGGCGGACCCAGGGGGGGTTTCTTGGGGGGGCTGAAATATAGGGGTAGTTTAAGAGATATTTTTTTTTTTTTGTTTTTGGGGACTAAAGTGTAAAAAAATAAAAGTTTGGGGGGGCGAAAATGCATTAACAAATACATAAATAACCAAAAAAAAAAAACAAAAACAGCTTAAAAAAAAATTCTTGGGGGGGCAGGGGCCACCCCAGCCACAAGCATGGGTACGCACGCCCCTGACCGCTGGTACTCACAAATATACGCCGGTATTACCCTAATTTTGTTTAATTTTTGTTTCTCTCAAATATACGCCGCTCCTAGTCTCTCTCTCCCTCATGCGAGATCTGAGGAATTATTCGGCAACAAACCGCTGGTACTCACAAACTTTTCCTCTGCACGCCGTTTCTTTTTAATCCATCGCCACCGCATCACCGTCTCGTCAGATCTAATTTTTTCAAATATGAAGCCAACGAATACTTACATCTGAGGTAATCTCATACAATTGATTGTGTAGTTAATAGTTATACAATAAAAAAACATTATGAATTTTATTAAAACTCGGCAAATTTTTGTTGCATTTTCCTCCGGTGGGAAATATTTTTTTTTAATATTTTTTTACCGGCTGATTTTTTTTCTTTTAATTTTGGTAATGTTTTTTATCTTGATGATTTTTTTGACGAAATTGCTGATGGGAGGAAGAAGATGATGATTTTTTCAAATAGTAGTTTACGTTTCAAATAACGAGAAGATGATTACACGGACTATGCTCTAGGGTTCATTGGAGAGAAGATGATGTCCTTTATAGTGGTTTTATAGCTTCTTTTTCGCAGATTTTTTTATGTTTTCTTGTTAGAATTCATAGTGATTTTCGATGTTTATATAGTTGTGTATATAATGTGGTTTTCATGTTTATATAGTTTTTTTATACATAGTGGTTTTCATGTTTATATAGCGGTTTATACGGAGTGGTTTTCATAATGTCAGGCTTTGTTTTTGATAAATTTATAATAGTTTTAAAAAAAATTATAGTGGTTTTCAATAACTTTTGTACATATTTGTATATAACTGTATATACAAAGTGTATATACAAAGTGGTGTTTATGTTGACATAGTTGTTATACAGAGTGGTTTTCAAGTTTACATAGTTGTTATACAAAGTGGTTTTCATGTTATATAGTTGTTATACAGAGTGGTTTTCATGTTTATGTAGTTGTTTATACAGAGTGGTTTTCATTTTTATATAGAGTGGTTTTTATTTAAAAAAATGGAAAGAAAAAAAAAACCATTAAAAAAATTGAAATTAAGAAAAAAGAAAAACCATGAAAAAACGAAAATAAAAATCACACTATTTTTTTAAATTAAAATAAAAAACATGAAAAATATAAATAAGAAAAAAAATAATTTAAAATAAAAAACCGAAAATAAAATAAAAATAAAAAAGATAAAATAATTAAAAAAATTTCTTTTAAATAGAAATAAAGAAAACTATTAAACAAAATAAAAAAGAAAAGGAAAAAAAAAACTGAATTGGCGTGATGAGGGGAATAACTTTTGGAGAAGATTTGGGTGTAGATTATGAGTATAATTTTATTAAAATTAAATAATTATACTAATTAATAATTAGTGGGGGCATAAATGATTTTCCAGGCCCATTGGATTTAACTCAAATATCATTTATAAATAAAGGATTTATCAAGAATTAAAATCCCAATGAAGGGTGTTTGGCATATAGCCCCTTATTTTTATTATATATGCTATTCATGGTTTTCTTTTTCCCAGTATTTTAATTATGCTACACTAAATATTCTAGTATATTAACTATTTCTATATTAATGTTACATTCATTTGGCCCAACCTAATTCCAAGTTTCAACTTTTTTATGGTACTAGCAAGGTGCACGTGCGTTGCACGTGTCGTAATATTATTATACGGTGAAAATAATTTTTAGGGTAAATAGCATTAAACCACCTGAACTTTTTAAGTTTTTGCGGATCACCTCCTGAACAATTTTTTTTTGCACGAGTTCACCTGTACTCAATTAATTGCGACACTTTGCCCTCTTTTGCCCGTTTTCAGGTCAAAATGACCGGTTATGAAACCATGTGCGCTGCACATGTGAAATCCAAGGCTATTTTTGTCTTTTCCATTTAAAATCCCTAATTCCTTTAATTTTCTCTCCATTTTTCTCTTATCTCCATTAGTTTTCTTCTTCTATAAGAAAGAAATGAATTCCCTCATTCGCAAAATATTTGCATTTTCGAGCATTTCAAATTACGTTGCCGGAAAAAAGAACACTTGTAAAAGTCGTCCCTTTCGAGTTTCATCTTCCTTAGTTCCCCTCTTTCTCTCTCTCTACAATCCCAAATCCCAACCCACAATGCCGTTGTTTAAACGTGGGAGCTTATCAGAACGGAGATGGGGATGCATCAATTAACAGCAATGGAATCAAGATTTTTTACAGAACCTACAGCAAATGACCAGTCAAAGTTCGCTCTCGTTGCATTTCATCCACGCAAAAGCTGTCAAAAAAATCGTATAAGCATCGGTATTTTTTTAATAAATACGAGCAAAATATATATGTATACGTGTAAGTAATTACCGGGATATGTTTTGGTGTAGTCTTTGGCGAAATTGCAGTGCAGGTTCAGAAATTTGGCGACGTGAAAGAGTTTGTTGTTCTTGATAGCTTCTCTGAGTTTCTTCCACCTTTCGGCCATTGGATTATGGATGTATTCGAAGAAATTCTCGAGTTTGTTGTCATCACTTTTGCAGCAGCTAAGGGAAATGATTTCAAGAACGGTGGCTGCTCTGTTTTGCGCCTCTTTCGACACTCAGATTGTGCTAACTTCGATGAACTTCACCATTTTTCTAGCGACTGCTTCATCCTAAACAATCGCCCATCTTCACATTAAGAAAATAACACCATTTCTAGCTAATTAAAGAGGGAAAATAATGGAGATAAGAGAGAAATGGAGAGAAAATTAAAGGAATTAGGGATTTTTAATTGGAAAAGACAAAAATAGCCTTGGATTTAGCACGTGCAACGCACATGCGTTCATAACCGGTCATTTTGACCTGGAAACGGGCACAAGAGGGCAAAGTGACACAATTAATTGAGTACAGATGAACTCGTGCAAAAAAAAAAATTTCATGTGGTGATCCGCAAAAACTTAAAAAGTTCAGGTGGATTCATGCTATTTACCCTAATTTTTATGTATACATTAGATTGCAAGATGCCTTTCATAAAATATGAGTCAATTAGTTTTAGATTAAAAATATATTGCTACTTCTGTAAATATTGGAGAAATGTAAACTACATCAAATCAAACTTATCTTTATCTTCTTTGTATTGGAGATTCAGGTGAATCCTAGGAAAACATATTTTTCGAGATTGAATAGCAAATTTGCAGTCAATTACGAGATTTTGTTTAGTTAATGATGTTTATGTAAAATCATTAAAAACTAATACAACTCATATAACTCGTGGTGGGACAGCAAATGTTTTCCTGATAACCAAAATGCATCATCCAATTGCAATGTCCCTCATGGCACATCTAATCCTTATGCAACAGATTCTGTTTATTGTGGATTACCCGCTCTTTAACCAATTACATTTTTTTTTCCTTATTGAACGATGAAACATACATCAGAAAAATAAACAAAAAAATCAGGAGCTAGGTGCATTAACATAATTTCCAGCTAGCAATGAGCATGAATGTAAATTATGTTCCAACATACTGTTGGAATAATTAATCTGCTAGTAAAGAATATTTGCCGAGGCGAGTTGACGCCCATGACCTAATGTTTTTTTTTGGCCCAAAAAAAATGTAGTGATTTGGGCCCAAGCCCAAGCCCAAATCCAATACGTACGAACGAGCGAGCCGGTCGGATGGCGGCGCGCGCGTGTGGGCACGATTCGAAACACATAACATATAGGCATTTCTCCCAAACAAAGTTGAATGCCCAAAGGGCGTGACCCTTTGTCCCAACATTTAGATATATATACAGCTCAGTACTTCTCTACTTTTCCAATGTGGGATAGCTCAAAATCCCACTTTCCTTATATTTTGGACTAGTAATTTTTCATTCACCACAAAATTGGTTTTATATTAATCTAATCCAAACATTGATTTATATAATCAATTAGTCCATACAATAACATTGATAAAAATTGTTCATGTCTCAATTTTTAACCAATTTTCCCAACACATACTCTACACAAATTTAATTGGTCTATATGCTTCACAGTAGTATAAAGAGAAGGTTAGGTTCGTGCAACCTTTACAAAAAGTATCACTCCACATGAACGCAAGTCTGGAGTAGCTCTATAATAGTCTCGATCGTTTAAGATTTAGAGAATTTAGATAAATTCGAAACATAGAAGAAGAGACAAACAAAAAAGAGACTTGCATATTTTAATAACATACCTCAGGGCATTTTGAGTTTGACAGACTATGTACCAGGCCATCATCATGAAGTAATGACATAATGATTTCACAAAGTAAAACTAAGTCTAATTATAAAGAATAAATAATTCATGGAAGAACTTTAGATATTGTCCATAAGTTTGCATACAATGATATCTTTTATATGGTACAAAGATTGAAAGATATATCTTGCATGTTTCGTAAAATGTCTAGCTTCTAAATGCAAAACCTAAAAAAAATAAAGAATGGAATCAAGTGGCCACACTATCCAACAATCAGTCAAACTATATTGAGCAAAAATAGTGTATCATAGAGATAAAAATTATGGCCAATAAAACATTTAAACTTGAGCATTCCATGAAAATTATTATCCAAAAGTTCAAATTTCTTCTAGAGCACGAAGTTGATTTTCTATTTGAATGCATTCTAAAAGAGCATAGCAAGAGCATAATCTTGACCTTTATACAGTAAAATCTTCTACAATTCTAAATAAAACAATGAAATATATTAATGAAACTAAAACAGTTTGTCTTCGGCCATTGGTATGCCATGAAATATCAAAACAAAGAACGGACTACATGTACAACCATTTCTTCATTTAGCTTCCTATAAAATAACTATTGAGTAAAAGCATTCGAGAATACAAGATTGAGCTGAAATTTTTGCTTATGCATTTTGGGTGGCTTCATTTTGTCCTTCAGCTATGAGTTTCATCATCATGTGACTACACCATGGAGAATCCATTTGTTGTTGACTTCATCTGTATGGTTGTACCTCCCCTACCTGCTATGTCTAAGAAATATGGTGTACATCCAACATCTTATCTTGTAGTTTTGACGGATCACATCGACTTTCTATAAAGGGAAAAAAAAACAAAAGAAAAAAACAAATATAATTGTTGAATGACCACCTCAACTAAAAACTTAAGCTATTATTATTTAATACTAATATCTCCAATTCGCCCCCTAAAGTTCAAGCGAATTACATTTGAAGCCTTGCACTTGAAATATTTGAAATGGGTGGCGGTGGGATTCGAACTCATGACCTTTCAGTTGGTCTAACTCTGATACCATGTTGAATGACTACCTCAACCAAAAGCTTAAGTTATTAGTGAAGTGTATCATTTAATACTAATATCTCCAATAATAACAGTGATAAAGCATATAAAGTATACGGGCATAATTCACTCCAGTATCCCTTTGAATGGCTCGTAGATTTTCTATAATAATATCTCCCTGAAACTCACCTAAATGGTAACGGGAACCAGATCGAAGAAATTATAGAAAACAGCATGCTTGCCAAGTTCAGAGTTGTGTTAAAGGAATTTAATATCTAATAACTTTAAAAAAAATTATGAGAGCACGACATCGATTACAAGTGTTTTACATAAGGTGTGAGGTATTGCCTGCATGAAGGAGATGGATGATTCAACCAGAGTCTAAAGCTTAACTCATGATTTTTAATTTGGAGTAAACACAAAACTTACTAACTTAAAAAGGAAACTATCTATAGCCATTGGACCCTAACATTTAGAGGGAAAAAATATGAATTGAAAAATATAAGAAGTTCATGAACAAATAAATTCATTAAAAATTCAAATAATATAGAAGATAAAACGAACAAGAGGCATTAAAATTTTCGCCATCAAAATAAAAATCAAGGAAACAAGTTTATAGAAATAAATTACATGAGAAATAACTTTTAATTCCAAGTTATGTTTCTCTACCGTTAGACAACATAAAACCATCAGTCCAGTGCATAAAATTTAGGGTAAATTTCACTTTCCCCCCTTATACTTTGGCTGAATATGACTTTACCCCTTATGCTCTCAATTGCATCGATTTGCCCTTCGGTACTTGAAAAATTGTCTCAATGTGGCCCTCGCCGTTAGTTTTCAGACCTTTGACCTTACACCATTTGATCTAAGTCTGAAAATAAATAAAAAAACCACCCTCCTAGTTTAAATAATTATTAAAAAAAATTGTGACAGGCGTCGTGGACTATATTTTCTCGTTGTCTTGAATTTTTATTATTTTATTTTTTGTTTTTTCGTTTATTCATAATTATTTAAATTTGGGGGTGGCGATTTTGTAATTTCAGAGCTTAGATCAAACGGTGTTAATGTCAAATGTGTGACAACTAATAGCGAGAGACAGTTTTTCAAGTATAGGGGGCAAATCGATGCAATCGAGAGTAGAAGGGGGTAAAGTGACACCGAACCAAAGTACAAGGGGGAAAGTGAAATTTCCCCTTAAATTTATATCACTAACCAATAGATGTAGTCAAGCCACCTAAAGTGAAGTCTCGGAGTAACTAAAACATGACAAGCCAATATAACCATCTAATGCAAAACTACCGATAGCAATATAAAGCCCATTTAACAGATTATTTCCTATTTATCCACTCACAATTCATAACATTAACAAAGATTAATAACATGTCAGTTTAACTTCCTATTTTCGTAAACGAAATGTGGAATACCAAAAGCCACGAAAACTAAAATTAAATTATGGTTTCCAGAAAATGTATAGTAAAGTCTTGTAGGAGAAAGACTAACAACTTTGATGACAAGAATAAGCCAATTGAAATCGAAAGTCCTTAAAAACTTCACGCATAATATTTTTAGTCACAAACTATATTACAATGAGTCTTACCTGCCAATACATAAATAAAGAATTGAATGGAAAAATAAAATATAATTGCAAGTAATCAAGTAAATTTAGTAGATAAAAGTTAAATCAATAATCCCATGCATAGACCTTTGATTTTATGAAACAGACACGTATTTTGAATTACCTGAGTAGAAATAATTTTAACATGTAAGATCTGATCAGAAAGATTCAAAGTCAATGATAGATATGACCCATACATGTTTCATTAAGTCAATTAATTCAAATGAATAAAAAAATTAACTTAGTACATAGAAGTGGGAAAAATATGCAAAATAACTTACGAACTTTATTAACAGATGCTCAATCCAGTCTTGATATGGAGGATTTATTCCTTCATTAATCTAGAAAACTTAATCAATTTCTCAAAATTTAGGGTTCAAAGATGGACGGAAGATAGAGAAGGAAAAATGAGGGACGTAGTTGAGAAAATATTCAAACTATTAAACATAGAACTGAAAACAAAAAAAAAAAAAAAAAGAAGAAGAAGACGAAAAAGAAATCGAGAAGAGAAAGAAAAGATGAAAGAGAACTTGAAAATGAAAGTTGCGATCATTTTCTTTTCTTTCTTTGGTTTAACTGATGCAAAATTGAAATCCATATTGAATTATGGAAACCATTGAGTTTCTTTGAATTTCTTGTATGACTAACATTTAATAGATACATAGTTCCTCTTTTCCAGTGCCTTTGTACATTAAAGTCTAAAAAATATCAATTATTTTCATAAACATACATTAAAAGACTAATTATAAATTAATATTAATTATTTTAATTTTGATGGGGGCATTTTGGTCCTCACAAAAAAGGGAAGAAAACTCCCCTAACATTCCCACTTTTATAAGTAGTATAGATATAGATATAGATAGATATAGATATCTGATGATGCTAAAATATAGCTCACCGGAGTAGTATAGAAAACGAGCTGGGAGAGCAAAGCTGATCAGTAGCTAGTCAACTCGATGATCCTGAGGTCCCTACAAAATGAGCACACGTGAACTAAGTCGGGGGTTGATCCGGCGGAAACCCCTCCGACGCTCAAGTCAGATGTATGGATCGTAGAGATAGTGGAGAGAATAAAACTCGAGATTGATTGTGAATAATTAGAACGTACCTTAATAAATGAGTAAAACATCTATTTATATATCGTTGAATGAGTTGGGCTTACTTTGTTGGGCCCAAGCCTTACTTTGAAGGAGATTGGGCTTTCGTGTAATGGGCCCACTTGTATGTGATTGGGTAGTGGGCCTCATTAGTAGATAAATTTGAGGGCCCATTGGGCCAGCCCATTTAGGTATATCATTAAGCCCCCCAACTCTCGATTCGGGACGGGGATTTGTGTGGCGGGATCCGGGTCGTGTCGAGAGTTAATTGCGTCGTTGATTGAATTGTTTCCGTTGGTGGTGAAATAATTCCTTAATTTAAATAAGGAATAATTGTATGTGTTTGGCAGCGAGGTATATATTTAAGGTTTTAAATAATATACCAGGGCCAGATAAATAGAGTCCTTTTGCGGTGGAAATAATTAAACTTCAACTCCTGCGTAATAAATATGGGTATGTATTTTTAACTCTAGGTCTTCTTCTGTGCTCTTCTTATTTTATTCTATAGCGGTAGAGTAGAAAATTTTTTGTTTCTTGGGTCAGTCGAAACCTTTGCGAATTAGACTCCGAGATCCGGTTGAAGGGGGCGAGAAAACTTTTGGTTCCGTGGGCATGGAGCGCGAGAAGGTAGTGGTATCAGGTGGGGAAATCGGATCTGCGGTAGGTGGTGCTCGAATATCCGTGAGATTGGCCTGGTAGGTGGCTCAGACGCAGAGATCGGCTCTAGCCGTGCTTCTAGCCGGCTTCGAACGCGTGAGAGTGCGCGCTTCGAGGTGAGAGAGGAGCCGAGCCGAGCCAAGGAGTTGGAGGCTGGCTCGACTGCTGGGGGGAGGAGAGAGAGAGATTCCAGCGCACGTGGTCCAATGGGAGGAAGCCACGTGCGCGCGTCGGGTACGGAAGAAGAGGCACGCGCGCGCGCGTCGGGCGCTGAGATTGAGAGACGCGCGCGCGTGGCCGTTAATCGGCTGAGGTCGGGCGCGCTTCCCAAGCGACGCGCGCGCGCGTCGGATGGGCCGTTTGAAGATGACGCGCGCGGTTCGGCCATTAGGGAGGCGGCACGTGTTTCGGATGACACGCGCGCGCGTGAATCAGCCCCTTTTGGGGTCACGCGCGCGCGTGAGGGCGCGTTGTTTGAAGGTGACGCGCGCGGTTCGGCCAGCAGGGAGGCGGCACGTGTTACGGAGAAGGTTGATCACACGCGCGCGCGTGAATCAGCCCCTTTTGGGGTCACGCGCGCGCGTGAGGGCGCGTTAGAACACGTTTTTGGGCCCGTTTCGGGTGAAATCGATGGGCGAAGTGTCGAGAGTGATGTTGCACTTGGTGGTTTAAACGGGGGTAGTTTAGGACGGCGAGAAGTTATTGAATCTTGGAGCGACGACGTAGGTCCGATTAATAAAGCTCGTGAGCAAGTTGATGGAGTTGTAGCTAGTAGTCGTAATTCTCGGCGCCAAATCGTGGATTTTGGTAGTGACAGCGATGATTCGATTCAAGCACCTTCGGCGAGTGATCATGCGGTGCCAAGTAGTGAAGTTGAGCTGACGGATGAAGAGGAGGAGGAAGATGATATTCCGCGGGGTGATGTTGAGATTGATACGAGGAGGCAAAAGAAAATTAAGCCAATTAATTTGGACTTAATTGATTTTGATAGTGTATTGACGGACGAGCATTTGAATTCTATCTGTCGTTTATCTGGAGCGCCAAGTAATGTCGAGTTGTTGTTGCCTCAGAAGGGTGACCGTTTGTACTCGCCACCCGATGGGTTTCATACGGTATTTTTGGGGTACTTGACGTGTACATCTCAGATTACTCCGCATCCGACCTTGTTGAAGGTTTGCGAGGAATTCAAGATAGGGTATAGTCAGCTCACTCCCACTGCTGTTCTGATGTTCGAGGCGTTTCACTATAGGGTGGTTCGAGTAGGTCTTCCAGTTACTGTGAGTTTGTTTAAGGCGTTATTTACGTTACATCGGCCCACTAAGATGCCTTTCTTTTGTTTTCATCCTCGCGTTCCCTACCAATTCGTGAAGAGTGTGAAGTTATCCTTGGGGGAATGGAAGACCCATTTTTTTTATGTGAGGGCTCCTACTTTTGACGTCCCCGTAGTTTGGAACCCTACATGCGAGAGTTTCAAGATTACCGCCAATATGGCGAAGAGGATTGAAGAATCTGGGTTGTGTGATATGGAGTTTGATCCGAGGTGTTTGATACCGAAGGCGAAGGGTCAGCACTGTATATCCTTTTGATGAATTGTTGGTTTTTTTTTTTTTTTTTTTTTTTTTGGTAGTTCTTTGGTAGTGTATACCTCATGTCTCTTATGTGGTTGTTACTTTTTGTAGATGGAGGTATCACATTTGCGGCACTTCGAGCTAAGGCGAATGGGACGTCGAAGAAGGCATCGAGGAAGGTTCCCGCTACGCTGGGAGGTTCTTCGGGCGGTTTGTCTCGTGAGATGGTCCATGTAGAAACTCCTCGAGTTATTGAAGATGACCGTAGCAGTGCTGGTGAAGTGGAGAGGCGTCCATCGATGAGGGACCGTGGCAAGGGAAAGAGGGTGGATACCGAGTATGTGGCTGTACTCAAACGTCCACGGGTAGAGCCCGAGGAGACCTATGCTTTCCGTGGTGGGGCGGGGAAACAGTTGTTTACCTATGGCGTGAATCGCGAAGGTAAGGAGTCGTATTGGGATGTGTCGGACCATGATCTGCCTATGTTGAGTACCGAAGGGTTCGTTCGGGAGTATGACCGTGCTCGGATGTCTGGTAAGGGCCCTTCTCACATGTTGGAGTTAGCCGGTGGGGATATATGTCGGGTAAGTCCTTGTTTATTTAAAACCAGGTTAAATGTTACTTCCTCTCTTCCTTGCGTGAAAAATATTTTATTTTTTCTTTTTTTTTTTTTTAGTTGGTAGCGACTTGGAGATATCTCATGGAGCATGGTAGGAATGTTGAAGCTATGAAGGAAGAGGAGCGAGTTCGAAGTCAGGCGCGTGAGGACGAACTTCTAAGCTGGTTGGAGATAGCACGGTCCGATCTTGCTCAACGGACGGAAGAGCTTGCTCAAAGGACAGAGGAGCTTGCTCAAAGGACAGAAGAGCTCGAGGTTATCCGAGGTGACGCGAAGGCGTATAAGGATGATGTTCATAAGTTAAACGAGTGCTATGACCAGCTCAAGGAGAAATACGAAGTCGAGAAGGCAACGGGGAAGAGGTTCCTCGCGACGTCAGGTGGTGCGGCTTATAGGGAGTCCATTGTGGAGGAAACCAAGCTTAGCTTCCGAGGTAGTGATGAGTGTGCTGCTATGATTGAGGAGCATGCATTGGGTGTGGTTTATAAGCCCTTAGTGCGTGCTTGTCGCAAATATCTGCGCGATGCGGGTGGGATCAGCGAGGAAGTGATTCGTGGGATGGAAGCCGGCATATCCGATGAAGAGGAGGATGAGATAGATGTCAATGGGACGGGCACAGAGCTTGTGAATGACATGGTAGCGGATGACTCCACTGTGGGTACGTCTTCCGCTCGTGGTAGGGGAGTTTAGACTTATCTGTTAGGATAGTTAAATTTCCCCTTTTTTTTTTTTTTTTTTTTTTTTGCTATGGATTTCTTAGTTTGTTTTTATCGCTGATGTAGATGGGTATGTCCACTACTACTTCGTTTGAATTTCTTCCTTGTTTGACTTTGAAGTTTAATATTTCGATTTATTTATTTTGACATTGTCAAGAATTAATGCGTTGCTTATGTGTGTTTACACTAGCATTATACGCGATGTACTTGAGGAGGGGATCAGTCTCCCAAGGTTTTTGTTAAGGGTCGTGCCCTTTGTTCGGACCGCTTAGGTCTTAAATATATTTTTCCGTGGCCACGTTTTAAAATTAACACCTCGTGAACCAAATAAAGGGACTTAAACAATCCAGCTGGCCAGGCTATATGGATTATCTAAGTCTCTCTAAGTGTTTTTAAGGTTGTTTTGAATTGAACTCGTGGTACTAGGTAATTTGTGTAGATGTAACATCCAGAGAGTAAAGCAAAAATAAATTTGATTAATTCGATGATAGCAAAAGTGCACTGATAGAAGCCTATGTGAGGCGAATGTAGATAAATAGTTAATGCGATATGCCTACGTGAGGCGAAGGTAAATATCTGCTATAAAAGCAAGTAAACTGATTTGATAAAAAAAAATTCTAAGAGATTATACTACACTTGTTCTTCTTCCACGTCTTCCTTGTACTCGTTCGTTTCGCTGTGCTGATGGTAAACTGAATTTCTTTGGCGTCTCTATTCCTGTCAAGTATAACTGAGAAAAAAAAGAATTTTGTTTAAACACTTGTGGGATATTCAGTAATTGAAGTTGTGGCGATGTATGTTGCACTTTTACGTACCCTATTACGGGGATTGTTTTTCTTCCTCATACTCTGAGATATGAAATCAACTCGTGAGTTGCTGCGAGTTGTTATGCGATTATGCCTGCTAGTGGAATTATTTTTTCACGTTAGTAAGAGTAAGTAAGATCATCCGTGTGTTGAATGCTAGTGGAAGTATAGTTACCCTTGGCGATGTGGTATGGAGCGTCTTCGCTCTTTGGACCATTGATTGAGTAATATACATCCTCTCGTAATAAGTTCTCAACCTGTAAGAAGACGATGGGATGCGATTATGAATTGCTGATGTAAGTAAAAACTATTAGCCCCCCAGTTTAGGTGGGACGTTCACGCACCTAGTTATATAGCAGAAAATTTCCAAGCATGTAGACACAGTTTCGCGAGACGAGTGACGTATAAGGTCGCGGAGCCTGCAGGGGTAATGATTTGTAAGTAATTTTTATATAGGAATGGTATAGGTGATGACTTCAACTGCTCTCTTAATTGAGGTGGATGTGTACCTTACGCGTAGAACCGTTTGAGGTTCCCTATATTCCAAGTTCTGGGTATAGGGTGTCCGTCAGTGTTCTCGAGGCGATATGCTCCAGTGTTGACCACTTTGGTGATTTTATATGGTCCTTCCCACTTTGGGTCGAGCTTACCGATGGGGTGAGAGGCTTCAGCTTTTCGGAGGACTAAATCTCCAACTTGAAAGGAGCGAGGGCGGACCTTTGAGTTATAGGCCTTGGCCATGCGTGATTTATACATCTGTTGTCGGATGTATGCAATCTCACGTAATTCATCTACGAGGTCTAGGCTTCCCCGCATAGCCTCTTCGTTAGCCGCTGGGTCATAATTGGTGATTCGCCAAGATGGTTCTCCGATTTCGACTGGTGCGAGAGCCTCTGTTCCGAAAGCTAGATTGAAAGGTGACTCTCCGGTTGCTGCTCGTGGGGTTGTGCGATAAGCCCATAGTGCGTTAGGCAACTCGTCCACCCACTTCCCTTTGGCACTTCCAAGCCTTGTCTTAAGGTGTTGGAGTATGATGCGATTCGTGACCTATGTCTGGCCGTTAGCCTGTGGATTGGCTACGGATGTGAAGAACTGTTTGATGTCCAAGTCGAGGCACCAATTCTTTACTTTGTCACCACAAAATTGGGTTCCGTTATCTGAGATAATGGAGCGTGGGATCCCAAAGCGACACACGATGTTCTTCCATAGGAATTGGATGACTTCTTCTTCTCGGATGCGTGCTAAGGGTTCAGCTTCCACCCATTTGGTGAAGTAGTCCACTGCTACAATGAGGTATTTACGTCCTCCTGTGGCGGGCGGGAATGGTCCAACTAAATCCATTCCCCATTGGGCGAAAGGGATGGGGCTGTCAATTGGTTGCATTAATGCCGCTGGCAGGTGAGGAATATTTGCATGCTCTTGGCAGGGCTTACACTTCCGGACTAACTTCTTCGCGTCTTCATGCATCGTTGGCCAATAGTAGCCTTGCCTCAGTAGTTTGAGAGCTAAAGTTCTCCCGCTCAAGTGATTTCCGCAGATGCATTCGTGTACTTCTCTAAGTACGTAATCCGCTATGGTCGGTTCGAGGCACTTGAGGTAGGGGAATGAGAACCCTCGTTTGTACAACTCTTCTCCCACTATGACGAAGCGAGCGGCTCTTGTTTTTAACTTTCGTGCTTCGGTGGGATCCGCTGGAAGTTCTCCCTTCTTGAGATACTTCATGATTGGAGTGAACCAGCATGGTTCATCCTCCTCGGTGTACTGTATTTCAGTGGGTGAAGTTATCTCTGGCTGAGGTGAGGTAAGGAGCGTCACCTTCCGGCTTCCGATGCTAGCCATGGAGCTTCCAAGCCTAGCTAATTTGTCAGCATGGACGTTATTGGAGCGAGGTACTTGTCTCGTAGCTCTCGAATTTAGATAAGAGAGTGTGCGCGAGAGCTAAGTATTTGGCCATGGTGTCTTCTTTAGCCTCATAAGCTCCGAGTACTTGGTTGACGACGAGCTGAGAGTCGCTTTGGATTAGGAGCTAGCGCGCTCCGGCTGCTAGGGCAAGGCGGATTCCCGCTATCAGTGCTTCGTATTCAGCTACGTTGTTTGAGGCTGTGAATTCGAATCGTTGAGCATATTCGAATTCGTTTCCGTCGGGGTTCGTTAGGACGATACCCGCTCCACCTCCTGTGGCAGTGGAAGATCCATCGACGCTAACGGACCAAGTTGGTAGAGAGGTGCTTTCTTCTACTGAAGTCATTTCGACTAGAAAGTCAGCCAATATTTGCGCTTTGATAGCGGGGCGAGGTTTGAATTCCACTCCATATTCGCTTAGCTCTATTGCCCATTTTGCTAATCGCCCGGATGTCTCGGGACTTCTCAGTATCTGTTTCAGAGGATAATTGGTGAGAACCACCACTTGATGCGACTGGAAGTAGGGTCGAAGCTTCCGAGCTGCGTTGATGAGGGCGAGAGCGAGCTTCTCCATATTGGTATAGCGTTGTTCGGCTCCTTGGAGGGCGCGACTTATGTAGTATATGGGTTGATGACCTTTTCCTCCATCTCGGATGAGGACTACGCTGATGGCATCCACCGAGGTAGCTAAGTACAGCATGAGGGTGTCTCCCGGCTGAGGTTTTGTAAGCAAGGGTGGTGATGCGAGATATGACTTTAGCTCAGTGAAGGCTTTTTGACATGCCTCATTCCACTCGAACTTTTTTCCTCCCCTTAAAATCTTGAAAAATGGGAGAGCCTTGTCCGCTGATCTTGAAATGAACCTGTTCAGGGATGCCAAACAGCCGTTGAGCTGCTGAACTTTCTTGATCGATGTTGGCGGAGCCATGGAGGTGATTGCTTCGATTTTCGCGGGATTAGCTTCGATTCCTCGCTGAGAAATCATATAACCCAAAAATTTGCCTCCCCGAACTCCGAATGAACATTTGAGGGGGTTGATCTTCATCTTATATTTTCGCAGGGAGGCGGAACACTGATCTAGATCAGTTAGGTGGTCCGAGACCTTGACACTTTTGACGAGCATGTCGTCGATGTACACCTCCATATTTTTACCTATCTGATCTGCGAACATTTTGTTCACTAGACGCTGGTAGGTGGCTCATGCGTTTTTTAACCCGAAGGGCATGACTTGATAGCAGTAGATGCCTTGGTCAGTGATGAAACTAGCCCTCTCTTGATCTTCTGGCGCAAGTAAGATCTCGTTATACCCTTGGTATGCATCGAGGAAGCTGAGGAGTTTGCACCCCGAGGTCGAATCGATGAGCTGATCGATTCTGGGTAGAGGAAATGGGTCCTTAGGACAAGCTTTGTTGAGGTCAGTGAAGTCTACGCATAATCTCCACTTGCCACCCGGCTTGGGAACGAGTACTACGTTCGACAGCCATTCAGGATACTGGACTGGTCGTATGTGGCCCGCTTCAAGGAGTTTTGCCACTTCCGCTTTGATATGCTTGTTGCGCTCAGGACCAAATGTCCACTTTCTTTGTTTGACTGGCTTCAACCTCTTGTCGACGTTGAGCCGATGTAGAGCTACCTGAGGAGGAATACCCGGCAAATCTTGGGCTTTCCATGCGAACACATCTCCATTGTGTCGCAGGAAGTTGATTAGCTGCTGCTCCGTGGTTGGATCTAAATCGGATCCTATTTGTATGATCTTGGAAGTATCTCCGGGAATGAGCTCTATGAGCTTAAGCTCTTCGACAGCTGCTAGCTTGATGCTGTCATCTGGTACACTGAGGAGGATTTCTTTATTATCCTCAATGATCGCGTTGACCCACTTCCGTTTGTCGGATTTTTGGGTGTCGTCTCCCCTTCCGGGTGGTTTAGGCTTCTTGGAAGGTTCTCGTAGGGCCCTTGCATAGCACTCTCGGGCGAGACGTCTATCTCCAAGTACTTCCCCCATTCCATAGGGAGTAGGGAACTTCCACTTCTGATGGTAGGACGAAGGCACTGATTTGAAGGTATGGATTGCTGGCCTCCCTAGAATGATGTTGTAGGGGGATGGCTTGTCGACGACGAGAAATTTGATTAATTTTGTGATTCGACAAGGGTCTTCCCCTAGTGAAACGGGCAGCTCCACTTCTCCCATGGATAAAATGCTTTCTCCTGTGAATCCTTTCAGGGGTGTGGAGATGGGACTAAACCGGGCATTATCTATGCCCAGCTGCTTAAAAGCGTGGAGATACATGATGTCAGCTGAGCTCCCACCGTCCACCAATATCTTCTTGACCAAGAAGTTGGCCACCGTTGTTGTTACTACCAATGCATCGACATGATCTTCATCTGGACCTTCAAGGTCGGAGGAGTTGAAGACTATGCTATGATCAGGTCTTCGTATTTGATAGATGCGTGCGGATGGAGAAGCACGTTCTTGATTCATGCGTGCTGATCGAGCGAGGGTGCGCCTTGCATTTTGCGAATCGCCGCCCGCCGGTCCTCCGGAGATAAAGGAGATGATTCCCCGAGTGGGTTGGTTATCGTTGTTATCTAGGTCACGTCGGTGACCCCCATCCTCTCGCCTTTGCTGTTGATCTCGATTATTATCTCGGCGTGGAGGATCATCACGGCGCTTATTTCGAGGCTTATCAATGTATTCGCCTAAATGGCCCTGTTTGATCAGCCTCTCAATTGCCACTTTGAGTTGTGCACATTCCTCCGTAGTATGCCCTCTGTCCTTATGGAATCGACAATAACGATCCGACTTTTCTCGCTTTGCATTTGGCTGCATAGAACGTGGAGGCTCTGCTAAACCTTTATGTTCTATCACGTGAAGGATTTCAGTGAGACGAGCGTTTAGCGGAGTGAACCTATTGTAGGAGGTAGAGGGTTGGCCTTGAGGTGGAAGTGGTGGACGTCGATCATCGCGCCTCCTGTTGTCCTGACGGTCATCTTCCCTTTTCCTTTTTGGAGGAGCATGGGTAGAGGCTTCCTCTATCCGGACGTATTTTTCGGCTCGATTCAGCAACTCCTCTAGGTTGCCTGGGGGTCTCCCGGCGATAGACTCCTTGAATCTTCCCGGTTTCAAGTTTTGCTGCATAATCCCGGAGAGCATGTCTTGCCCTACACTGGGGACTTCATGGACGGCTTCTACGAAACGCTTAATGTAGTTGCGGAGTGTTTCGTTATCTCTTTGTACTACAGAGAAAAGATGAGCTGGGATCTTGGCATATTTTTTGTTGATGGCGAACTGGTTGGTGAACCGGGTTGACAGCCGAGCGAAGGTGTCAATCGACCCTATGGGTAGAGAGTTGAACCAATTCATTGCCCTCTTGGAGAGAGTGGTGCGGAACATTTTACACATCGCAGCATCCGTCGGGCCATATAAATCTGCCATGGCACTGAATTTCTCTATATGCTCATGTGGGTCGGTGGTTCCTTCAAATTGAGGTAACCCTGAGATCTTTACTCCTTGAGGTAATACCTCGTTGAGAATGTCTATGGTGAAGGGACTGCGTCTTGTTGGGACAGGCATTCTTTCACCCATTAGATTATTTGGTTGGGGAAAAAGATTTTGGCGAGACATTCTGCTGTTTACCTCGTCTTCTCCCTCATTAAAGAGAGGGACCCTCTGTGGTGATGCATTCCCCCGTGGGGGTGAGCGCCGACGCTGCTGTCTGGGTTGTGCCTCTCTGTGATTAGTAAATAGCTGTACTCGGGATCGTGGGTCCGAGGTAGAGGAGGAGACACTTATTTGATTCTGGATTGGCGGTGGGGCCACAGGTGGCGCTATAGGTGGAGCTGGCGCTGGTATCGCATTGGGAGCGTTTGCTCCTATCGTGGCGATATATTGAGTTACAGCCTCCGTGGCGGCGCGAGTTGAGGCTTCTGCTATCATGCGTTGGAGCGCGTCCTCGGTTATTTGAACCGTTCGAGGAGCAGGGAGTGGTGGATCGGCGAGTGGTGGGTCCCGAGGAGGGATCACCTGAACCTCGCGAGGTGGATCTGCTACACGTGGAGGAGCTGGCTCCGCGGCACGTGGGGGAAGTGGTTCCGCGGCGCGTGGAGGAGGTCGTATGCCAGATCCTCCACGGACTGGAAGGTTGTTAGCTGTGTCATTTTCTCTCCGAGCTGACGCCTCAGGAGGATCTTGTTGGCTACGTGATCTGGTTTGCATCGTTCCCACAGACGGCGCCAAAATGATGATGCTAAAATATAGCTCACCGGAGTAGTATAGAAAACGAGCTGGGAGAGCAAAGCTGATCAGTAGCTAGTCAACTCGATGATCCTGAGGTCCCTACAAAATGAGCACACGTGAACTAAGCCGGGGGTTGATCCGGCGGAAACCCCTCCGACGCTCAAGTCAGATGTATGGATCGTAGAGATAGTGGAGAGAATAAAACTCGAGATTGATTGTGAATAATTAGAACGTACCTTAATAAATGAGTAAAACATCTATTTATATATCGTTGAATGAGTTGGGCTTACTTTGTTGGGCCCAAGCCTTACTTTGAAGGAGATTGGGCTTTCGTGTAATGGGCCCACTTGTATGTGATTGGGTAGTGGGCCTAATTAGTAGATAAATTTGAGGGCCCATTGGGCCAGCCCATTTAGGTATATCAATATCACATTAATCTTGGAATCTATATAATATATAAAAGTTGAATTCCACACCTAATTGATTGACATTTGTCAATTTTAATTGGTGACATGTATTCAATTTCATCCCATGTGCCAAATTGATTGGTGAAAATAAATCATCAAAAAACATGTCACCATTTTCCAAAATTAAAAAGATATTTAATTATTTTATTATGTATTTATATCATACCATTTATAAAATGTTCTAAATATATCAACTTATTTGGAAACTCTAAATAGTTTTATTTTTTAATTTAGTTTTAATTGTAATTAATTTATTTTAAATTTTTTTAAATTCAATTTAAAATCTTCACTTATTATAATTTTATCATTGATGGTGTTACGAAAATTTTGTATTTTAATTCATAAACTTGGATTTATATATAAAAAAAATGCAGAATAAATCATTTAATATTATACATTTTACATGAACATGATCAGAGAATATGTTTATCTTTCTTACTAATTTAATATTATATTCGTAATTACCAAAATTTTCCTGATGTTTGTTTTCGTCTTACATCGACCCCCTTACGGTATGAATTTTCACGGAATTTTTTTTATTATGTGGAATATTCCCCGAAAAATGCATATTCTACCCTGCACACAACATTTGTTTATGGTACTTTTTAAAAATAAAAGTTACCCTGTGGGAACTTTACACGAAGTATTTATTGTTCTTAAATAACATCTTCACAACTTTTTAGGATTACTATTACCTCCCCTAAGGGTAATTTTTGTATTTAAAAAGTAAGATAAAAGAAATGTCACATCTGCAAGGGTAGAATCCACAATTTTTGGGATATTACATGGAATAAAAAAGATTCCGTAAAAAATCACACCATAAGGGGGTCGTGTAAGACATAAACAAACATCTGGGGGATTTTGGTAATTACCGATAAGTGGGGGTGATTTCCGTAATTTAGTCTAAGTTCATGAGGATTTTCGTAATTTATCCTATTAATAACGATTATCGTTATTTTCACGTCTTAACGTTTGCTTATACCCTTATATTATTTTAAATAATTTTAATGTCAGTTTGATAATATAATTAAATATTAATTTATAATATTTAATATGTGTTTCTTGATGTTTCAGGTACCACACATAAGGAATTTAATATAAAAGTTGCGAGATTGAATAGATTTTTTTTTTTATACAAAATAATAGATAATTGCAAAAACATTGATGCAAAATCATAATTAGGATTGTGATTAGTTGTAGTATTAGAATTAGAATTATAATTAATATTCTTTGAATTAGTATTAGTATTAATACTAGGATTAGGAATATAATTTTTTTTTTATACAAAATAATAGATAATTGCAAAAACATTGATGCAAAATCATAATTAGGATTGAGATTAGTTGTAGTATTAGAATTAGAATTATAATTAATATTCTTTGAATTAGTATTAGTATTAATACTAGGATTAGGATTCGTCTTAATATAGTATTATAATTAATATTAGGATTATGATTATGATTAATGTTAGTATTAGAATTATAATTAAGATTATGATTATTGATTCGTACTACAATTAGTGACATGCATTAGTATTATGATTATGATTAGCATTATGATTAGGATTATGGTTAGAATTATAATTAGAATTAACATTAGCTAAGGTTGTAAAAAGCGGTTATCGTGTCGGAGGTGGTCAGGGACCAACTAACGATTAATCGGTGCGACGGTGGTGATAAATCGGAAAGAAATCGATTTTTAAAATTTAATACAATATATTTTTATAAATATTATTTATAAATATTAAAAACATATATAAAAAGATATTTAAACATAGTTATATCTCCATCAGGTATATATCTTAACAAAATAATAAAAGTTTAATAATAATAAGATTATAATACATAAATATCCTTATAAAATAATAAAATATAAATAATTTTATTTTAATTTACATTTATTCTTGAACATTCCTAACATATATCATTAGTTATTTAACAATAACAATTAACATAAACAAAATAAAACATAAGCTCATATTTTGTTTATTAAAATCCCAACTTTTATTTTGAATTATGAAAAAAAAAACCGATTTTTGACCGATTTTTGGCCGAATTTTGTCACCGAAGTTTGACCCGCCATAAAGGTTTGACCGCCTCAAACCGCCTAAAACCGCCTCACAGGCAAAAAACCGATTTTTCAAACCTTTACACTAAAATCGTAAAGGCGTTTTTACCGCCTCCGCCTCGGAGACCGATTAATCGGCTGCCTCGGACGATTTTTAGAACACTGATATTAGCATGGCACAAGTATTATTAGTAATAAAATTATATAGATTATAATTAATGTTAGAAATAGGTTTAGGATTAGAATTATGATTAGTGTTATGAATAGGATTAGGAATAGGATAAGGATTTGGATAATATTAGTATTACAATTATAATCAGCATAAGCATATCCAGATTAACATTAACATTAAAATTAGTATTAGCATTAGAATATGTACATTAGCATTAACATTAACAATATTAACATATTAGTATTAGTAATAAAATTAATATTAACATATTAGTATTAGTAATAAAATTAATATTAATATTAGTATTAGTATTAATAGTAAGATTAGTAATAGTATTAGTAATAGTACTATTAGTATTAATATTAATATTAATATTAGTTTAAATATCAGTATCATTATCAATATCAGTATCGGTATCGACATCAATATCGGTATCGACATCGGTATCGACATCGGTATCGGTATCGGTATCGGTATAAGTATCAATACCAATATCAGTATCATTATCAATATCAATATCAATATCAGTTTCAGTTTCAGTATTCGTACCCGTATCAGTATCAACATTTGTATCAATATGAGTATCAGTATGAGTATCAGTATCAGCATCAATATCGATATTAGTATCACTATCAATATCAGTATTAGTACCCGTATCAATATTAATATTAATATCAGTATTAATATGAGTATCAATATGATTGTGAGTATCAATATGAGTATGAGTATCAATATTAGTATTAGTATTACTATGAGTATCAGTATTAGTATGAGTATCAATATCAATATTAGTATTAGTATTAATATTAATATTGCTATGAGTATCAGTATTAGTGTCAATATCAGTATCAGTATTAACATTAATATTAATATAATATTACTATGAGTATCAGTATGAGTATAAGTATTAGTATCAATATCAGAATTATTATTGTTATTAGTATCAGTAATAGTCTTAGTATTAGTATTAGTATTACTATTAGTATTAATATTAGTATCAATATCACTATTAGTATCACTATAAGTATCACTATTATTATTAGTATTAGTATCAGTAGTCTTATTATTAGTATTAGTATTAGTATTAGTATTAGTATTAGTATTAGTATTAGTATTAGTATTAGTATTAGTATTAGTATTAGTATTAGTATTAGTATTAGTATTAGTATTAGTATAAGTATTAGTATCAATATAACTATCATTATCAATGTAAGTATCAGTATTAGTATCAATATTAGTATTATTCTTAGTATTAGTATTAGTATTAGTATCAATATGAATATTAATATAAATATTAGTATTATTATTAGTATTAGTATTAGTATTGGTATGAATATGAGTATGAGTATTAGTATGAGAATTAATATTAGTATTAGTATAAGTATTATTATTAGTATCAGTATTAGTATTATTATTAGTATTAGTATCGGTATTAGTATTAGTATTAGTGTCAGTATTAGTATTAGTACCGATATTAGTATTAATATCAGTATTAGTATTAGTATTAGTATTAGTATTAGTATTAGTATCAATATAACTATAATTATCAATGTAAGTACCAATATTATTATTAGTATTAGTATCAATATGAATATTAGTATTAATATTAGTTTTATTATTTGTATAAGTATTAGTATTAGTGGTAGTATTAGTATTAGTATTAGTATTATTATTAGTATTAGTATTAGTACCAATATTAGTACCAATATTAACATTAGTATCACTATTAGTATTAACATTAGTATTAGTATTAGTATTACTATTATTATTAGTATTAATCGAATTAGTATCACTATTGGTAATAATATTGGTATTAGTATTGGTATCGGTATTGGTATCAGTACTGGTAGTGGCGTATACATCATATCTCTTTTGCAATATTTATAAGTTTTATTGTTGTTTGAGTAATGTGCATCACTAATTGAACGCCATTAGTGATAAACTTGCATGTTATTTGAATATCTATTGTGTTACTTCTCTGCTACCATATTTGTTGTTACCTTAGTTATTTTGCAGAAGATTCACATGGTGTAGTAGATTGCAATCTAAGAAATAGAGTTATACCATATGTTTTAAATGATTTCACTTAATCTTGATATCGTGTTTTGCGCGCTTTCATGTTTTCTTATTTGTAATGTTTAACTTAATTTCATATGTTACAATCCTAAATTAAGAGATAAAATTTATATTTTTTATTTCCTTCTATTTTGTTTTACTTGAATTGGTATTGTTATAAAGAAATAGTCGTTTACATAAGTTTACTTTTGTCATTTTTAAACTCACATCCGTGCAACGCACGGGTGAAATACTAGTTTCTAAATAATATTGATTTCCACCACAATCCAGATTGAAGGAGAATATTTTTGGAACATGAATGTTAATAAGCATAGAGTAATTACCAATTTACCATCTTTAACGTCTTCCATATAGAGTAATTAGCATAAGCCGTCTTCCATCTTTAACGTCGTCACCTCTAAATTTTGTACTAATTATTTCCATATTAATGTTAGATTCTTTTTGCCAAAACTATTTCAATGTTGTATTGATTAGCTAAAACCCTAATCTTTATTTTATGGGAGCAAATTTGGAACGGATCCCCCATTTATATAAGAAAAACGGATTCCACCCATTGAGTGACACGTGGACATTTAATTAAGAAATATGATTATTTATGTTTCTTAATTTATAGGTATTTTAAATTAAAAACTCCTTAGAGCAACTCCAATGCTAAATACCAAAATTGAATTATCAAATATTCATTTGATATTTGAGATAATATTTTAATATTGATTAAAATCCATCTACTCAAACCATAGTTATCAAATTAATTATCAATTGGAAGTTTATGGGTAATTTTATTTGTACTTGCCACATATCCACTTTTGATTGGATGTTTAGATAGTTACACTTTTGATAACTCAATTTCCAGCAAGTATTTTTACATTTCAAAAGTTGAATTATCAAAATAGAACCCTAATTTGATAACCCCATTGGAGTTGAAAATTTCTATTTTTTGGTGTATAAATAGTGGTTAATGGTTTGAATACCATATTTGATAACCCATTGGAGTTGCTCTTAGTTAAGAATTGCAAGCGCATGCAACTTCCTTATATGTAGGCCCATAAACTTTTTTCCATTATTTTTTCTTTTTTTTTCTAAAAAACAATTTTTCTTTTCGTTTTAACACATAATTATTCGGAAGGTTCATATGATCCTACTCCTGGTGATAAATATCCGATAACTCTTCTATTACCACGTGGCATTTGCGTTTTAATTTTCAAATTCTATTATTTTATTTTTTTAAAAACCCTAAGTTAAATTATTAAACCCTAAGGTTAATTTACTAAACCCCACACGTGTTAATAGGAGAGGCACCTGGTGTTCTTTACCAGGAGTATGTTCCTAGAAACCCTTTTGGAATATGTTTATTTTGGATTTTTTTTTAATAAACCCGAATAAAATATCATATACGAGAATAATAAATTATAATAAAGAAT
Organism: Erythranthe guttata; assembly: GCF_000504015.1. Next base: position 1,155,567 of record NW_012194797.1, on the reverse strand, counting down.
TCACACACCCAAAATAATAATTAAGAATAAACACACAATTTAAATGAATGTTAAATTCTTAATAATATTGTTTTTCTAATGTAAAGATTTAACACTATGGCTTTTACGTATTAAACTATTGCCCAAACAGTTCACTAGATAATGAAAAAAAAGAAAAAAAAAAACAATTAACGAATATAATTTACCCGCATAAGACAATTGTTTGTTATTCTCTAACTAATTTTAAAATTAAATCATTAATTGAGGTAAGATTAATAGTAGGGTTTTTGTGCATAAGTTTCGAATCAAGCATCTTTATTATTTTAGGTTTATTGGTTATATATCTTTCACCAATAAGCTCATCCCTTTAGTATTCATTATAAATAAAGGAAACATTCATGTATATGCCAATATTACCTCCAACCCTTTATACCCAATTCTTAATTGTAACCCCAATTTAATCAATTTTGTCCACAAAAATCCAATTTTGACCACAAAAATTCAATTTTGTGCATAAAACATTTTTTTTTCAAAAACCATTTTTTTGCCGTCAAAAACCTTTTTTTTTTCAAAAACCTTTTTTCAAAAACCTTTTTTTTGTGCATAATAATAATAATAATAATAATAATCATAATAATAATAATAATAATAATAATAATAATAAATAACTAAATCAGCCAAAATGCTCAATGCTGGACCAGAAATGCTGAATGCAGTTTGGCTGAAAATTGCATATAAGGGTAGTATAGTACTTTTGCCTCTCCAGGGGTATGTCAAAGTATGAATTCGGCTTGGGTTTATCCCTAATTTTTTTGGTCTCTAGGGGTATATAAAATAGGGGTCATTAGCAATAAACCCCTCATATAGCTAAGAAATGGTGATATGTCCACCCTTAAATCTTTCTTTGTTATAACCCCTAGAAATTGTATTCCCAGTACTACCTTTATTATGTCAATTAGCATAATTTGTCCCAATTATTCCTTTCCTTTTTCTCTTTCCATAACAACAATGTAATTCCTAAAAAGCTTCTTCCAAATTCCTAAAAATTTGCTATCAAATAAAAAAAAATGAAATTTTTAATTTTTAATTTTTATTATTTCGGATTTATTTCGTTTTTTTTTAAACAAAAAATTGAATTTTTTTTCTCGACTTGTTTACTACGCCGAATATGACTATAGTTGCCTATATGTGACCACATCAACTGTAGTCATATTCTTTCTTTATTGCAGTTTTTTACATTTTCAATTTAGAAATTCGATTGTATAATATGGTACATGCATGTTTACCAAATTATATAAAACAACAAAAATTGCCTATTGCTTACGAAAACATTCCAATCAACATCCACATAAAAAATCACAATTTGAATGTTATAATTACAAGTTAACCTTGAAAACGAAAAAGATAGAACATATTTGAATATGACTATAGTCATATTCAACTAAATTCATATTCGAATATGACTACAGTCATATTCAAACAATAGTCGTATTTGAATATGATTATAGCCATGTTACTGCTGCTAGTTTAGATTTGGAGAAGAAAAAAATATGCGAATATGATTATAGTCATTTTAATGCTGCTACTGGTAATTTAGATCTGGAGGAAAAAAAAGAGAGAGAGAAATCTAAAAGTACATAAATAGAGATAGAAAGTTTAGATCTGGAGAAGGAAAAAAATTTCGAATATGACTAGTCATTTTAATGCTGCTAGTTTAGATCTGGAGATTAAAAAAAGAGAGAGAGAGAGAGAGAGAAATCGAAAAATACAAAAATAGAGATAGAAAAATAACGAAAGAGAGGGAGTGGGAGTCGACGACAACGGCGTTGGCAACGGTAGTGGTGGTGGACAAAAAAAAAAGATCTATGTGAAGACGATGGAGGTGGTGTAGAAAAAAGAGAGAAAAAACCTTACCTGGAGACGAAGGGCGTGGCGGCGGCAACGAGCGGCGACGGTGGTGGTGTAGAGATCTATGTGAAGACGATGTTGGTGTAAAGAGAGAGAGAAATCGAAAGAGATAACGAACAAGAGAGAAACATATTTATGTGGAGACGAATAGAGAAAGCGGCGACGGCAATGAGCGGCGACGGCAATGAGCGGCGATGGCGCGGCGACGGCAACGACGGAGGGGGAAGGTTGGAATTTTCGGAGAGAGTTGAGGAAGAGGTGGAGAAGATGAAAGTGATAGAGGTGGGCAAATAATTAAGGTTATAGTAGTTGAGGGTATATTTGTCTTCTCACACTAGTAGAGAGGGGTCTCACTAATTAAGAACGAAATTTGGGTGTAGGATTTTTTTTAAAAGTCTATTGAATTTACATCAAAATATTTTCCATTTGAGTTGTATATTTCATATTTTCCGTCTAAAATAAGCCCTAAATTTATTTATTTATTGTGGGATATGTGGCTCTTACGTGTTCGCTATCATCACCACATCTTTATCACTGCAAGTCAATGACTCAATATTAATTGACTTGGTTTAGACACGGCCAGGGGTCGGTTCACAGTTTACTTTTTCCGGAATCGGAACCGGCCCGTACTACGCATGGTTCGGCAGGTCGGGCCGGTCCGCCGGTTCACTCTGATTCCGGGCTTATCCAGGCCAGTTCTAGGCCGGCCCAGAAATTAAAAGAATTACTTTTAAATAGGAAAAAAAACAAAAGAAAATAAATAAAATGAGTTAAACTTAATTTTATAGAAATAATGGGGTGTGAGAGTATTTATCGGTAAACATTGGGGGGGGGATTCAAAAAATAACAAATAACGGCCGGTTCACTGGGACGGTTCAGGCTTTTTTTTTTAATTTTTTTTTCTTTTTAAATTTGGGTGAACCTATTTCTAGAACCGGGCCCGGCCCGAGGGACACGGGCCGGTTCACAGTTTCAGGACTGGTTTACCGGTCAACGGGCCGGTTCGGGCCGGTTCCGGGCTGAAAACCGGCCCATGACATGTCTAACTAGGTTTGTCGGCAAGCTCATATGCCTTTTTTTTTTCCTTTTCTCTGATATGCCTTATTTATGCATAAATTATAATATTATATTATATTCCTTCAGACTGCAATCTTCTTCTTAGAAACAGCAAAGAAAAAACCAAAAAAAAAAAGAAGTAAAAGTAAATTCTCAAAATTTACCTAAAAAACATACTGGGGCCTTTAATAATATGAAATGCTAATTGCAGCGAAACTTTTACTGAAACTTGGCTTATTTGCAGCGGTAGTCTCATTTGTCAATTTTCTAACTTTCTAAAAAATCGAAACTCACTCAACTAAAAAAAGTCGAAAACTTAGAATATGAAGGTCGTTCGACAAATTCGAAACCAAACAACATTTTTTCTTATGACCGATCCACGTTACTTTTACATGGTAAAAACGAAGAAAAAAAAATGAAGGGAGGGATCGTGCTGTGCAGCACGTGGGGTATAAAAAGGAAAGAAAAATGTTGAAGTACCCATCCCCTAGAGCACGGGAATCTAGGTTTTAGTTTTTTTTTTCTTTCTTTTTCTTTTTTTTTTGTTTACTTTATTCCTTTGGTAGGGTGATGATGTGATTTTGACTTTCTTTGACGATGAATATGCAAACGTGTACAATAATCCCAATATGTGTTATCATGTTCCTTAAATAATTACAAAATTTGATATTTAAATTAAAAAAATATATTAAAAAAAAAGCCCCAGCTTCCCCGCCTCCCCCGCCACATCGAAATTTAATCTTCGGGACTTTTTCCGAACTCGAAGAAGCACCCATAATCCCTTTCCCCTTGTCCTGACGTGCCATATGTAAAAAATAAACATATTAATTATTTAATTAAAAAAAAATATTAAAAAAAATAAAAAAATAAAAATAAATAAATAAAACATGAAGTTCCTGTTCTGCAGAACACGGGAACTTGAAGCTTCAAGTTCGCATGTTCTGCAGAACGGGAACTTCATGTTTTTGAGTCCTCCGCTCTGCAGAGCACGGGAACATGAAGATTATTCAAGTTCTCGTGTTCTTCAGCACGGGGGATTCATATTTTAATTTTTTTTCCGAAAATAAAGTTTAAAAAGTTTTTTGAGCTTCCCGTTCAACAGTGCACGAAAACTTGAAGAAAGTTCAAGTTTCCGTGCTCTGCAGAACGTGAAGTTCAAAAAACTTGAATCCACCGTTCTACAGAGCATGGATACTTGAAGTTTCTTCAAGTGTTCGTGCTCTTTTGAACGGTGGCTTCAAAAAAAAATTTCACAAATTGGCTAGGTCTAATCCTTAACGGGGCATTTTTTTTTTACAATATTTCGGGTTTTTTTTTCAAAATTGTGGTGATTTTATAATTGATTTCATAAATACAATAAAGCGTCAATTGAAATGACGCTCTTTAAGGACCGTCGGATTGAGCTAGGATCAACGGCCATGCTCTCCAATTTTGTCCTCTTAATCGGACGTTCAGGGATTGATTAAAAGATCTGATGGCCCTTAAAACGCGTCGTTTTGAACGACGCGCTTTGACCTGTCAGATGGTTGAACACGTCAGTTCAAATCGCGCGTTTTAAGGGCCGTCCAATTCTTCTTGATCCAACAACCGTGATTTCGGCTGAATATATATATATATATATATATATATATATATATATCCCTTAAACAATTAGAACTCACCCACATTTGCTCCATTTGCTCCCTTCTTCCCAATTGTTACCCCCTTAGATGGAGACATCCACTATAACTCGAGTGTGGCCGAGTTATAGTTGAAGTGGTGCCAAGAATTATTGGCACAATGCATGCTACACATGGGCCAAACGGTGGCCGAGAGATGGGCAAGTATTGAGGTGCTTGGCCGAGAATTACAAGGCAAGGGTTTCGAGTGATTGGCAAGCATTGAGATGCTTGGCCGAGAAAGGCATGGCAAGTGTGGGCAAGGCAATCGGGCTGGATAGCAAGCGTACGGGCATAATCGATCCTTGGGCGTGCGCGCGCGCCGATTGGGCAAGCTGGGTAGCTAATTGACTTGGGAAGTTACGGAAGGCAGTTGCGGAGTGGTTGGCATCAGCAATGACTTACAAAACCGTCCCTTTTATGTTGTATTAGTAAGCCAAGTGGCAGGCCTGCGTGCCGCCATGTTCCCCTTGGCAGTTTAGTGGGTAAACTGCATTGTACCTTGTATTTATAAGCCCTTGAGTGCACAAATCCGATCCATTCAGATAGAGGGACTCAGATTGCAATTGTTAGCATCTATTGTGAGGATTCATTGTGTGCACCAATGGCTTTCCTTGTATTATTCGTGAGTGAATCAATAAAGGTTGAGCGTTGCTCGTAAATTGCTTGTATTGTTCGATTTCCGCTGCATACTTGTTATTGTTGCTATTTATTTGATACAACAATAGTGCAATACGTTTGTGTGAAGAATCGTTGAGTGGGCTGACTGATTTAGTGCGTAAATCAGGCCGTATGGTGGGAAAATTTTTGATTATTAATTAACCCCTGTAACAGTTGGTATCAGAGCCAGGTTCTCGGGTTCTGAACGGTGTTCTCTGACATGGAAGATTCGGGTTCTTCCTCAATGATGAATCCTACGCGCACAGCGTTGCTCGATTTGGAAGCGAGATTTCAACCTCTTGAGACTCTTGTTGGGCCGCCCGCTGATCTGAGAGCAGCCCCTATTCTCCAACAACTTGTTGATGGGCAACAAGCATTCGAACGGCTATCCAAATCTATAGCCGGTCTACCAGAGTTTGTGGAGACTAGGATGGCAAGTGATGCCGAAGATCTCAGGTTACTAAGTGATGCGGTTGAAGCCAAGTTTGAGACGTTATTGACGGATTTGGATGTGGTGAAGCGGGCGATTCATGAGGGGACATCGAGTGCTGTTGAGGGCAGATCATCGTCGTCCAAGGTACGGGTGCCTGAACCCGCTACGTTTGGTGGTGCACGTAGCGCAAAGGAGTTAGAAAACTTCCTTTGGGACATGGAGAACTATTTAAAGGAAGCAAATGTGTCTGACCAAGAGAAGGTGACCATTACAAGCATGTACTTGTCGGGTGATGCGAAAATGTGGTGGCGAGCACGTCTTTCCGACGATGCTAGTGCCAATAGGGACAAAATTGAAACCTGGGAAACGTTGAAAAAGGATTTGAAAGAACAATTCCTCCCTTGCAACACGAGTTGGTTGGCAAGGAAATCCCTACGTCAATTGAAGCATAAGAGGTCCGTTCGTGAGTACGTGAAGGACTTCAGTTCCTTGGTGCTTGACATTAGGGATATGTCAGAGGAGGAAAAGATATTTAACTTTATGGCTGGTTTGCAACCTTGGGCACAATCTGAGTTGCGGAGTCAAGGCGTGAAGGATCTGCCGGGAGCAATTGCCGCTGCAGATCGCCTTGTTGATTACAAGACGGTTGGTGCCAAGGATGCTGAAAATAAAGAATCCGCGAAGGATAAGGGCAAGACCAAGAAATCGGGTGGAAAGTTTGGCCGAGATGGGAAATTCAAGGCCAAGAAGAATTTTGAGAAGCCCACGGGAACGGCCAAACCCGCGGGGCAATTGTCCGTTAACAAGGAAAACAAAGGCTGTTTCTTGTGTAACAGTGACCATCGAATGAGGGATGGCCCTAAACGAAGCAAATTGAATGCTTTGATGCTGCAATCGGATGGAGATGGTGATGACCCTAAGCAAGTCAACCCCATCCAGTTGTTGAATGCCTTGACGGTCGAGAAGGTACCTAGCAACCCCAAAGGTTTGATGTATGTCGAAACTTTGCTGAACGGTATGAAAGTGATGGCCATGGTGGATTCGGGTGCAACGTACAACTTTGTTGCCGTTCGAGAGATTGGAAAGATGGATCTGAATCTCTCACAACATGCAAGTAGAATTAAAGCCGTAAATTCAGAAGCCAAGCCGGTGAGGGGTTTGACCAATGTAGAGTTGTGCATTAGTCCTTGGCGTGGGCAGTGCTCATTTACTGCCGTACCACTAGACGATTTTGACGTTATTTTGGGGCAAGACTTTCTATTGTCGGCCCGTGTTGGTGTCATACCTTTCCTGAGTGGATTGTTGTTCATGGATCCTAGTTGTCCATGTTTCGTGAAGGGAACGTTCGTGAAGAAGGTCAAAGAGAAGAAATCTGAGGGCTTATTGTCGGCATTGCAACTAAAGGCAGGTCTAAGACATGGTGAGCCAACCTGCCTGGCTGCACTGGTCGAAATCAAGCCGGATGTGTACCAAGAAGTGCCGGATGCAGTTGCTGAATTGCAGGTTGAATTCGACGATGTGATGCCTCCTGAATTACCGAGAGAGTTGCCGCCTCGGCGAGCCATTGACCATAAGATTGAGTTGGAACTGGGGGCCAAGCCGCCAGCACAAGCACCGTACCGGATGTGTCCTTTGGAGTTGGCTGAGCTTAGAAGGCAGCTGGACGATTTGCTGAGTGCGGGTCTCGTGCAACCTTCCAAAGCTCCTTATGGTTTGCCGGTTCTGTTGCAGAAGAAGCACGACGGTTCAATGAGGATGTGTGTAGACTATCGGGCACTGAATAAGGTTACTATAAAAAATGAGTATCATATTCCTAATGCGCTGGATCTTTTCGACCAGTTGGCAAGGTGATATGATCCAGCCATGCATCGAGGTTAATGCCGAGCTGACCAAAGTGCAGACTCTCAGTGTGAATATTGATGAGATGGCGGTGCCTAAAGAGATGCTTCATCCATTCTCTATACAGAGGTTGGACGCATTGGGAATTTGAGCTACAAAATATCCATGTTCGTACACATTTCAATGGCTGCAAGATGGTGTGTTCTGCGATGTGGTGCAGAGATGTGTAAGTTTGCTACCGAACAGAGAGATCGATTATGAGATCGATTTTGTTTATACTCCTTGTGATATTTGTCCGGATTCGAGGACGAATCCTTTTAAAGAGGGGGAGTATGATACGATCCACACAAGCTCAAAGATGAAGAATTGGAAGAAGAGAAAGCGAGTGAGATTAATGGAGCTGTTCGTGTTGGAGTTGAAGAGTAAATGCTTGAATCAGACCTTTGAAGAGTCGTTGTTGAGGAATTGGAAAAAAAGGAAGAGGAAAATTCGTTGGACAAGTCGAATTCCATGCATCCGAGATTCTCGCCTATTCTGGCAGAGTTTACCATTCGAGTTATAACTCTCGCATCTGAAGTCCATTTAAGCTGATTCAAAATGATTCAGAAAGCTAACTGAAAGATCTACAACTTTTATGTTTTGAGAGAAGAGATATTCGAAGTGTAACAGTGTCGAAATTGAACTTTAATTGCATGCACGTGCACAGCCCAATGTCGCGAGTTAAGAAGGGTGATCGAGAAGTCGACTTGAAGATCAAGTTATCTAATATAATTATGGACGTTTTTTAATTTAGGTTTTATTATGTTTTTATTATTTTAGAGTCTTTTATGGTTAGGATTTGCTTATTTACAAGTTTCTTTATTATAGTTTAGGTAGGAGTCATTTTCCTTGTGAAAAATGAGTCTTTTTAGCACTTATAAATAGGTTGCCAATTTGGCTTATTTTAATGGCCGAAATTTAATGATATTTTGAGTATTTGGTGAGGTTAATTCTCCTTCGCTGTTCTACAGCAATCTTCGGGATTTTACAAGTGGATTCTTGTAATTTTCTTAGCGCCATAATATTGGTTTCTGGTTCTTTATAACCACGGGGTCGATATTATAATTCACCTTGATAATAATGGTTTCTAGCTCTTTATATCTATGGCGTCATTATTCCTTGCTTCTGCCAAACTTGAATCTTTGTTTTTGGATGATTTCGATCTTGCTTCCGCGTAAGGTATTGGGTCTCGTAACAAGTTCTACGGGGTTCGTATCAGTTACCAACTCGGATGATTTCGATCTTGCTTCCGCGAATGGTAAACTCTGCCAGAATAGGCGAGAATCTCGGATGTATGGAACCTATTTATAAGTGCAATTAAAGTTCAATTTCGACACTGTTACACTTCGAATATCTCTTATCTCAAAACATAAAAGTTGTAGATCTTTCAGTTAGCTTTCCGAATCATTTTGAATCAGCTTAAATGGACTTCAGATGCGAGAGTTATAACTCGAATGGTAAACTCTGCCAGAATAGGCGAGAATCTCGGATGCATGGAATTCGACTTGTCAAACGAATTTTCCTCTTCCTTTTTCTTCAAATTCCTCAACAACGACTCTTCAAAGGCCTGATTCAAGCCTTTACTCTTCAACTCCAACACGAACAGCTCCATTAATCTCACTCGCTTTCTCTTCTTCCAATTCTTCATCTTTGAGCTTGTGTGGATCGTATCATACTCCCCCTCTTTAAAAGGATTCGTCCTCGAATCCGGACAAATATCACAAGGAGTATAAACAAAATCGATCTCATAATCGATCTCTCTGTTCGGTAGCAAACTTACACATCTCTGCACCACATCGCAGAACACACCATCTTGCAGCCATTGAAATGTGTACGGACATGGATACTTTGTAGCTCGAATTCCCAATGCGTCCAACCTCTGTATAGAGAATGGATGAAGCATCTCTCTAGGCACCGCCATCTCATCAACATTCACACTGAGAGTATGCACTTTGGTCAGCTCGGCATTAACCTCGATGCATGGCTGGATCATATCACAAGGGCACGGTTTTACACAAAGATAGATCTTCGGGCTGGATATTGGAAAGTTCGTGTGGCACAAGGTGATGAGGCAAAGACAACTTGTGTGACGAGATATGGATCGTACGAGTTCTTGGTTATGCCTTTCGGCTTAACCGATGCTCCCGCAACTTTTTGCAACCTCATGAATGATGTGTTGTACGAGTTTCTTGATCGTTTTGTGGTGGTATATCTTGATGATATCGTGGTTTATTCTGAATCGTTGGGCGAGCATGTTGGGCATATGCGGGTTGTATTCTTGAAGTTGAGGGAGTACAAGTTGTATGCCAAGAAGGAGAAGTGTGATTTATGTCGGGAAGAAATCTCATTCCTTGGCCACATCATTATCCAAGGAAAGATCAAGATGGATATGAAGAAGGTACGGGCTGTGACTGATTGGCCCGCTCCTTCGAAAGTGGTTGAGTTGCATTCGTTTTTAGGTTTGGCAAACTACTATCGAAGGTTTATCAATAGGTATTCAAAGATCGTGAATCCTTTGACGGATCTTTTGAAGAAGGATCAGAAGTGGGAATGGACTTCAGATTGTGATGGTTCGTTTGAAAAATTGAAGGGTGCTATATCTTCGGAACTAGTACTGAAGTTGCCCGAGTTCGACAAACCGTTTGAGTTGCAAACGGATGCTTCTGACCGTGCTATTGGAGGTGTGTTGGTGCAAGACAAGCATCCCGTTGCCTTTGAAAGTAGAAAGCTGAAAGATGCTGAGATGCGGTACAATACTCATGAGAAGGAAATGACGGCAGTGGTGCATTGTTTGGATGCTTGGAAACATTACTTGTTGGCTACGAAGTTTGTGGTTGTCACCGACAATGTGGCAAACACATACTTCAAGGCTCAAAAGAAATTGTCGCCGAAACAAGCAAGATGGCAAGAATTCTTGGGTGAATTTGATTTCGAGTGGGTACATCGACCGGGAAAGCATAACGACGTGGCTGATGCACTGAGTAGGAAAGTCGTTGAATCCTACGTTAGTGCCTTGACTCGTGTGGAGTCTGATTTTCTTGAACGGGTTCGAGAGGTAGTCAAGACTGATTTGGTCTACCAAAAGATGGCTGAGCAAGTACGGGCTGGACAAATTCGGAAATATTGGCTAGAGGATGGGCTGTTGTTTGCTAAGGGTGGTCGTGCTTATGTGCCAAGCAGCTCCCTTAGGCGTGAACTATTGCGGGAAACACATGATCCGACGTGGGCTGGTCATCCCGAAATTGACAGGATGTTGGCCCTTCTAGCACGATCGTATAATTGGCCAAAGATGGAGTTTGACGTTGAGGCATACGTCAAGACTTGTCTAGTTTGTCAACTAGACAAAACCGACAAGAAGAAGGAGGCCGGTCTATTGCAGCCTCTGCCCATTCCGGAGAGGCCTTGGCAATCGGTTTCGATGGACTTTGTGTCGGGATTTCCGAAAGTGAACGGCAACGCTTCTACCTTTGTGATCATTGACTGTTTCTCAAAGTATGGGATTTTTATTGCTGCACCAATGGCTTGTCCGGCTGATGTAGCTGTTGAGTTATTTTTGAAGAACGCTGTGAAGTATTTTGGAATTCCCGAAGACATTATCAGCGATCGGGATACTCGGTTTACGGGCCGTTTCTAGACAGCGCTCTTCAACATGTTGGGGGACTGAGTTGAAGTTTTCTATGGCAAATCATCCACAGACGGATGGACAGACGAAGCGGGTGAATGCCGTGTTGGAAGATTATCTTCGGCATTATGTTAGCGCTAGCCAGAAGGATTGGGTCGGTTTGCTTGATACAGCCCAATTTTGCTACAATCTTCACAAGTCTTCAGCTACTGGGATGAGCCCGTTTGAGTTGGTGTACGGGCAGCAACCAATGGTGCCGCATGAGGTGGCATTGCAGCGTACCGGAGGGAAGTGTCGTGCTGCATATCGCTTTGCTCGTGCTAGACAAGAATTGCTAGACGAGGCAAATCATAGTTTGATGAAAGCACAAGCGAGGATGAAGAAGTATGTTGATGCTCATCGAAGAGACGTGGAGTTTCAAGTTGGTGATCAGGTGTTGCTGAAATTAACGCCTCAAATTTGGAAGAAGATTAGTTCCAAATCAGTGCACCGTGGGTTGGTGACAAAGTATGACGGTCCTTTTGAAGTGGTGTCAAAAGTTGGTCGAGTTGCTTATCGTTTGAAGTTGCCGGACAGATTGAAAGTGCATCCTACGTTTCATGTGAGTTTTTTGTAGAAGTTCAACCAAGATTTACTTGATGAAAGTCGGAAGCAAACGAAGAGAGCCCCACCAGTGGTCCGAAAGGAATTTGAGAGAGAAATTCAGCAAATTCTGGACCACAAGACCCAAGGTCAAAGCAAGAAGAACCGGCGGACTGAATTTTTAATACATTGGAAAAATTCAGAGGTGGCCGATGCTACTTGGGAGAAGGAAGTGAATCTGTGGCAGTTTGAAGACGAGTTGGCAATGTATTGGAAAAATCTGAAGCGAGTGAACAGTTCGACGAGGGCGTCGAACACCGTTGGTGGGGGAGGTCTGTTACCCCCTTAGACGGAGACATCGACTATAACTCAAGTGTGGCCGAGTTATAGTTGAAGTGGTGCCAAGAAGTGTTGGCACAAGGCATGCTACACATGGGCCAAACGGTGGCCGAGAGATGGGCAAGTATTGAGGTGCTTGGCCGAGAATTACAAGGCAAGGATTTCGATTGATTGGCAAGCATTGAGATGCTTGGCCGAGAAAGGCATGGCAAGTGTGGGCATGGCAGGCGGGCTGGATAGCATGCGTGCGGGCATAATCGATCCTTGGGCGCGCGCGCGCCGATTGGGCAAGCCGGGCAGCTAATTGACTTAGGAAGTTACGGAAGGCAGTTGCGGAGCGATTGGCATCAGCAATGACTTAGAAAACCGTCCCTTTTATGTTGTATTAGTGGCTGGCCTGCGTGCCGCCATGTGTCCCTTGGTATTTTAGTGGGTAAACTGCATTGTGCCTTCTATTTATAGGCCCTTGAGTGCACAAGTCCGACCCATTGAGATAGAGGGACTCAGATTGCAATTGTTAGCATCTGTTGTGAGGATTCGTTGTGTGCACCAAGGGCTTTCCTTGTATTATTCGTGAGTGAATCAATAAAGGTTGAGCGTTGCTCGTAAATTGCTTGTGTTGTTCGATTTCCGCTGCATACTTGTTATTGTTGCTATTTATTTGATACAACAATGGTGCAATACGTTTGTGCGAAGAATCGTTGAGTGGGCTGACTGATTTAGTGCGTAAATCAAACCGTACGGTGGAAAAATTTTCGATTATAAATTAACCCCTATAACACCAACCAACGTGAGTTCTTTTTCTCTCTCCTTTTTTTTTGTTAATTATTATTTATTATTGTTTAATTGGTATTTTGCTAATTTATATTTTAATTAATGTAGGTAATTTTAATTAATTTCAGCAGGGTACTTATTGAGGTAAATTTTTTCACTCTTTCAATTATTATTATAGTTAAATAGGATTTTAATTATTAATATAATTTTGTTAAATTTTTATTAATGGTGGATTAATGGAATTTCGATCTAGTAAATTATCAATTAATTTGGAGATAAATTATTTCTTGTATTGTTAAAATATATATAATTTATTATGAAATTCAAATTTTTAATGTTTTTTTTACTTGTTATTTTTATGTTAAACTTTTACTTGTGGTGGATTTAAGAAGGAATGTTTGATTGTGTTTAAATAATTTCTGAAATTTAAATTTTTTTAATGGTTTAAATATGATACGAGTAGAATAATTAGTAGGATAAATTAATTAATTATTAGTGAGTTAGTGGATAAATTGGTAGAATTAGTCATGGCATTAGAATAGGTGTTATCCTCAACAAGGCTACCAACATTGGAACTTAGGTTAAAATCTTACCTTATGAACTATTATGTGGTTTTGTTCGTTTATTGTCTCTTTTTCAACCAGAGTTTTTGTAGAATTTTAGAATTTTCGAACCGTAGACAAGTTTGTTTACTTCTTCCATATTTTATAATTTTAAAGAGACGAATTTTATTGTGTTTTTATCTGTTCAAATTATTGATGTTATTGGTGCTAGTAATCACTGTAAATGTTGTGTGCCATTTTCTTAGTACCATTAATTTATGACCATAAATCGTCTCTTTTACCATGATTAGGGTTTATATTTCAAATTCATGATTGCAAACTATTTGAATTTATGGATATTTAGTCAAAATTCAATATCAATGACTTTAAAATTCTTATTTTTTTCTTTTCAATTTATGAAAATGGTAAAATTACACTTTAGCCCCTCAAGTTTACATCAGTTTCACTTTTGATCCCATGTTTTAATAATTTAACATATTTTCATCTTTTTTTTTTCTTTTTTTTTTAAATAATGGCTGAAATTTAAAATTTGTTGTGTTTTGATTGTTATAATTAGGTGAAATGTAATTTGTGGTTGATTGAGAAGGGATTTACGTTGCTAGCAAATAATAATTATTTGGAGGTATTTATTTGTTATATTTACGTGGCTGAAATTTTCTTCTTCCTGATTTTTGCGCCGGTTTTCAGCGTTGGCCGGCGGTCAATGCCGGTCTCCGGCGTTGATTTTCTTTTTTCATTTTTTCCCCTGATTTTTCCGCCACTGGTTTCGGGCGTTGACTGGCGGTCAACGTTGGTCTGACGTTGACTTTTTCGATTTTTTTTTTCTTTAACATCTTTTCCCCCCTCCCGTTTAAAGAATAATATTGTTGTGATTGCCAGTAATATTAACTATATTACTGTTAAACACAGTAAAATTAACTATATTGCAGTTTAACACAGTAATATTGCTATATTAATCTCTAGCACAATAATATTAACACAGCAAAACTCATTATTATTGTGTAATAGAGTAATATTAATATGTTGACCGCTCAACAAAGGTAAACATAATAAAACCCAAAAGAATTAATATTACTGTGAGTGACAGTAATATTACTATAACAATAGTAATATTACTGTCAACCACAGTAATATTATTGTATTTACAGTAATATTACAATAATAGACAGTAATATTATTACATTACTTTGTGAATAACTCAAACAACCCCAAAAAATAATAATATTACTGTGATTGACAGTAATGTTACTATAACAACAGTAATATTATCGTCAACCACAGTAATATTATTGTGTTTACAGTAATATTACAATAATAGACATTAATATTATTATGTTACTCCGTGAATAACTCAAACAAAACAAAAAAAACCCAAAAATAATAATAATATTGATGTGGTTAACAGTAATATTACTATAACAACAGTAATATTACCGTCAACCACATTAATATTATTGTGTTTACAGTAATATTACAATAATAGACAGTGATATCATTACGTTACTCCGTGAATAACTCAAATAAAACAAAAAACCCAAAAAATAATTATATTGATGTGGTTGCCAGTAATATTATTGTGTTTACAGTTATTTTATTGTCAACGACAGTAATATAATTACGTTGACTTGTCAACAAATCAAAAAAAAAAATAATAATAATATTGTCATTGACTCTAATTGTACTGTCAACAGCAGTACAATTACATAAATGTATTGTCAACGGCAGTACAATTACGTTAATGTACAGTCAGTGACAGTATAATTACGTTAATTTACTGTCAGTGACAGTATAATTACCGTTAAAGACAACATAATTACGGTCAACGTTTAGCAGCGGACTTAAAAAAAAAAACACTAGAAAAAAGTCAACGCCGGAATCCGGCGTCGGAAAAAACAGATCATAAAAAAAGAAATCGAAAAGTCAACGCCGGAAACCGGCGGCAAAAGAATACTTTTTGAAGAAAAAAAATATTTGGAAAAAAAAAATTTGGATTTTTGTGGTCCAAATTGATTAAATTGGGGTTACAATTAAGAATTGGGTGTAAAGGGTTGGGTGCAATTTTGGGATTTTTTGCACAAACCACCACTGTGTAATCTTGAATAGCTGAAAAATCCCTCATGTTAAAAATATTAGCAAAAAATTCAATATGAAAAATAGTCAAAGCCAAAAAAGATCCTATGAGCTTGATGTGTTATACACTCGCGCTTTGTGCGACTGGCCATCTGATTTTGGAACTAGAAAGACCTACTAAATACCCTTGAAATCATTTTTTTTTGAAATTTATAAATTTATCCAGTATTTTTCATAATGAAGTTTTCAGAATTTTCAATTCAATCCTTAATAATTTCAGAAAAGCCCTCCCTCCAAATTGCATAGGACCAAATTGCAATTTTCATAATTTCTCAAAACCTCATCTTCTTTCTCCGTCTCCTTCTTCAGATCTGTTCCTCGCTACGAAACAATATCAAGCAGTTCATCTTCTTAAACAACCCGTTTGCAAAAGAAGAAAAACCAACAAAAGTTGCACTTCACGATGGAACCTTGTGTGTATGAGAGAGAGAGAGAGAGAGAGAGAGAGAGAGAGAGAGAGAGAGAGAGAGAGAGAGAGAGAGAGAGAGAGAGAGAGAGAGAGAGAGAGAGAGAGAGAGAGAGAGGGCCCGATCTGCCATGGATGATTCATCCGGCCCGGATGATGCCGCCTCCATACCCACCGCCGACGAAGAGATGAGAAGAATAGGGTGGCGATCCAAAAATCTTGATTCAAAAGAAATCTGGAAGAACCCATCAAACATAAAGCATAATTTTATTTGGGTGGGAAGGCAGGTGGTGCGGCCGTGGTGGTGAGGTGGTGGTGATGCGGATGGAAGAATTTTGGGTTGGGGGAGGAGATGATGGCCGTGGGTTTTCTTATTTTTCTTCCTTGGGTAAATTACAACCACCCCTGAGGTATGGTCAAATTACGAAAACCCCCCTCTTGTTTGGCTAATTACAACCACCTCTCAACTCCTCAAATTTAGTGGAATCTTCGAGATCATATGGAATATTATCACTTTTGTACCCGTATTCGAACTCTACATTTTGAAGCAAGCAAGATGATCATAATATGTGTTTTTTGACTTGTATATATCAGATTATGGTGCATCATAAACTGTATTTTTATACAAAACGAGTACAAACTAGAGCACATTCCACGAAATCTAGATGATTATGTTGAATTTGATACCATAAGGGTGGATGTGTAAGAAAAAAAAACATAATTGAGGGGAGTAGATGTAATTATCCAAATAAGAGGGGTTTTTTTTGTAAATTAACCATACCTTAGGGGGTGTTTGTAATTTACCCTTCTTTCTTTTATCTTTTTGGATTTTTTCTAATTAAATTCATTTTGCATTTTTATTTATTTATAATTGAAACATAAATTATTATAATACGAGGGTTAATTTAGTCATTTCTTATAAGTCAACTGCTAATTTCGTATTTTACATGGTAATGGTAGAAGTGTAGTTGCCGGATAAAATTTAACCGGCCATATCGTCCCATTTCATAGTACAGGAAAGTAAATACGACATTGGTTATAATACAAGGGTGCAAATGTATGACCTTTAAGCTTACTCAATGCCCACTTTGAAGCTGAACAGCTTGGACTATGCTATACTGTTCGTCTGAAATTTATCTATCGAAAAAGATAAGGAAGCCATAGATGGCTGCTTACGGAGCTCTAGTTTCTCTCAGCAATATTCTTGACCAGATCCTCCTCCACCCACCTCCTGCTCATCACTTCATTTTCGTTAGAGAACAGATCGAGTCTCTTCAAATTAGGGTTCTTTCATTGCTCGATTTTCTGGAAAATCATTATTCCTGCAAACTCAGCAGCAAAGAGATGGATGATTTGGAATCGCGAATCGTAGACGCGTCTTACGCAGCAGAGGATGTAATTGAATCCAATTTGAGGAACCAAATATGTGCTAAATCCACTAAGGAGAATTTGGTGTCGGTGGAGATGGAGCAAAATAGAGAAATACATATGATGATACAAAAGTTCCTCTCCATCGAGAAGGATTTGGTGGACAAAAATGAAGGCATGGATAACCAGTCTACTAGGAAAGCTTCTTCATCAGCGCTGCCTCTTCGGATTGGCAAGAACACCATGGTGGGATTCGAGGATCACTTGATTCAAATAATGGGCGCTCTCTCTACCGACGAATCGGGCCGCCGGATTATCCCTATTGTTGGGATGGGTGGCATAGGTAAGACTAACCTTGCCACTAATGTTTTTAACAATCCTTTTATCATTGAAAAGTTCGATATTCGTGCTTGGTTTGTTGTATCCCAAGAATGTACTGGCAAAGAGATTCTTCTAGGCCTTTTGCATCAGATTATTAATCCTACCAATCGAAATGAACTTGAGATGAATGATGATGATGTATTGGGAGAAAAGTTGCACAAAACTTTGTTTGGGAGAAAATATTTCATAGTAATGGATGACATGTGGGATATCACGGCTTGGGAGATTGTGAAAAGGTTCCTTCCCGATAATAATAATGGAAGTCGAATCTTGGTAACTACTAGGCTGTTGAAGTTGGCTGTGGATCTTGGATCTTGTACCCCTTATGAATTGAATTTACTAGACGAAGCACAAAGTTGGGATCTACTTCGTGAAAAGGTATTTCCAGAAGGACGTTGCCCTGTTGAATTGGAGGAAATTGGAAGAAATATTGCGAGAAAATGCAGAGGGCTTCCTTTGGCCCTTGTTGTCATTGGTGGGCTTCTTGCAAAGTCCAAAACAGAAGATTGGAAGTACGTCGAAGAAGATGTAACTTCGGCAGTGAACAATGAAGATGACGAGTTATGCATGAAGGTAATATCGTTGAGTTATAATCACTTGCCTATATATCTCAAGCCTTGTTTCCTATATTTGGCCGTATTTCCACAAGATTTTGATATCAAAATGTCGAGGCTCGTCAGGTTGTGGGTTGCAGAAGGATTTGTTAGACAATGTGGGCCTAAAAGCTTAGAAGAAATTGGAGAGGAGTATTTGAAGGATCTTATAGATAGGAATCTTATTTTGGTTAGTAAGAGAGGTATTAGTGGAGAAGTGAAGACCTGCCACATTCATGATCTTTTAAGCGATCTATGCAGGAGAGAAGCTCAGAAAGGTAATTTTCTAGTCCTCTCAAAGCTGGATAACAACAAAGCTTCGTTAGATATGGAGAGCATACGCCGCCTCAGCATTAATAATGGCCAATGGAAAGATGCCACACTAACGGCATCTATTCGGTCTTTCTTAACCTTCTTTTCTATGAATTTGTCTACTTATAGTGCTTGTCGGTCTCCGTTACTACGGGTATTGGATGTGGTTGACAGATATCCCAAAGATGAGATTCTACAGCTAATTAACTCAAGATATGTCTCTTGCACGGGTTTGATCTCTATGTCGTCGTCTTCTATATTATCCCGACTTTGGTGCCTACAAACCTTAGTTGTTGGTGGAGAGTTGACTCTACCAAGGGAGATATGGCAGATGCCCCAACTTCGACATGTTCAGGCGCGGAGAATTTCTCTACCTGATCCTCCTTCACGTGGCGAAAAAATCACAGTTCTTGAAAATCTACAAACACTTTCAATAGTCAAAGATTTCAAATGTACTAAAGAGGTAACTAAACAAATCCCGAATCTGAAGAAGTTGGGAATTGTTTGTCCGACAATTGGATCTTATAGTTTAAGCAATCTTGGATTTTTCCATAAACTTGAATCACTAAGTCTAGCATTTGTTGGTAAGCGTGGTCGTGGTCCTCGTGGAAACATGGTCTTTCCAAGTTCACTTAAAAAATTGGTCTTAAGTGAATGCAAGATTCCATGGGAAGATATGTCCATTGTTGGTTCCTTACCGAATCTTGAAGTTCTCAAACTGCGGTCGAATGCTGCTGTAGGGCAAAAGTGGATTTCAAATGAAGGGGAATTCGCTCGACTAAAGTACTTGTTGATTCATGAGTGTGAGTTGGAGATTTGGGAATCAGACAATACACATTTCCCATGTCTTGAGCAAATGCATCTCGGAACCGTGAGCCTGAAGCAGATCCCTTCAGATTTTGCAGAAATATTACCACTTCAAGTGATTGACTTGTACCGCTGCAAAAGTTCCCTATTGGCATCGGTAAAGGAAGTATCGGAGGAAAGAGAGAACCTAGGATATGACGCTCTTCAAATTCGAAGTTCTGTGTTTGCACTGCTCAGAATTTCTGTGCAGAGAGGTATCAATCTTGCTCTTGGCAATGGCCGCAGCAGAGATCCTTATGCTGTTGTCAGGATGTCCAAACAGGTTTTGTGTTCTTACTTGTTCGTTTTCTTATAGGTTTTTCTAAACAGAATTGCAATTTACTATAAATCATTGCGATGCAGATTTTGAAGACTCATGTTGTTACAGAGACTGTTAATCCCGAATGGCATGACGATTTGACGGTAGCTGTTTTAGATCCTAGTCAACCAGTTTCTGTGGTGAGCCTCTTTCTTTAGCGATAAAATTAAAACAAATTATTAGGTTGTGCTATTGATCCTTCTGGTTCTAGACTAGATACACGTTTTAAAAAAAGAAAATTCAGTTTGATATATCAAGAACAAATTTGAGCTTTCTAAAATCAGATATTTTTGTTTTTCAATTGTTTTGAGTTTGAATATTAACTAATGCAGTTTTAGTGATCTCAAGATTTGAATCTTCTGCCTCTTTCTTAATGAAAATTCGGTTCGGTATTTGGTAATTGTTATTTTTGAATTCCGATATTCGGTATGGTATACGGTATTGGTGTCCACCGTCTGGTATACCGTACCGTACCGAATACCTAAATATTTAATATATATTTATTTTTTTCTTTTATTTTAAATCCTTTCAGGTTATAAAAATATTCTAAAATACTTGTAGATTGATAATGTTTTCCATTATTTACAAATTAGCCTCTATTGATAATCACGTTATGTTTTTAGGGCCGGTAATTGAAATATGAATGTCAAATTCAAGAATTATTTCGTTTAAATTGTTATTTTACCTTTTCTAAAATAAGAAAATATATTTCGGTTTTACCGGTACCGAACCGAATAATTCGGTAAAAAACCATACGGAACCGAAATATATTTTCTTATTAGAAACCGCAATACCTATATGTTGATTCTATGTGTACGTATGGTTGTAGACAGTGTACGACAAAAACGTGTTCATTGCGGATGAGAAGATGGGAGACGCAGAGTTTGATATTAGACCATTTGTACAAGCGTTTAAGATGCATCCAAATGGCCTACCAAACGGTACAATAACCACAAGAATATTGCCTTCAAGCTCCAATTGCCTGTCTGAAGAGAGTTTCATTTTCTGGAAGGATGGCAATCTAATGCAGGATATGTGCCTCGGACTGAGAAATATCGAATCCGGCCAAGTCAAACTTCAGCTGCGGTGCATTGATATTCCTCTTCCTATCGTGGATTTTTTTTAATAGTTTTATTTTTTCTTTCTTTCCTTCTTTCTTTTGTTTGGTTTTTCGTATTTAAGGTTCTCTGGGAATGAAAACTTCACGTTTATGTCCGACAAAATTTTGACTTGTGCAATCCATTTTGGACTTCCGGAAAAAATAGGAATTTTTACGAAAGGGCTAATTCCAATACGTTTGCACCCCTAAATTATATATATATAAATTGTACTCACCTTGCCATTTGACAACTACATCCCTGAAATATGGCTTTTGTCAACCACTCCCTCAAATATTTAAAATTTTGGCATCTATGTATATAAATTAATCCCTAGAAGAATATCTGATATGAAGTTGGAGTTGGCCAGAATCGATTTTCGATCCGAGGCACATGTCCTGCATTATGATGCGGTGTTCCCAGAAAAAAAACGGAACTCTCTTCGGCTAAGCAATTGGAGTCTGCAGGCCGTATTGTTGTTCTTAAGAGATTAATCATTAAATAGCTTTCTTGTGTTGCTGATGTTAAGTTCTCGTGTTTTGACGACAGATATTAATCCTGAATGGGATAAGAAACTCAGAATTCGTGTTGCAAATTGTAGTAATTCAATTTCTCTGGTGAGGTTCTTTAATTTACAATATATAAAAAAAAATCTGATTATAACATGTTCTACAATATTTCTGAGTTAAAAAGAGTAAACTGCAAAATGTACCCATGTGTAATCTATAAATAGCGAAAACCCCCCTATGATAAATAAACTAGCAACAACCCCCTTTGAAATTATTTAAATAGCACATTCGGCCCATTTATCATTTGAGTGTTGACTTCATATAAAAAGACCCAAATACCCCCGGGATTTTGCAATTAATAAATTCTTATATTTTTTAAATATTTTAATTATTTTATTTTTGTTATATCTTAATTATAAAGGTACAATGGGGTCTTTAATTTATTTTTGTTTATATTATCACATAGTTTTTGTATATATTTTAAATTATCGCTATATCAAAAGAAAATTTAAATTCCGTTATTATATATTTAAAAAAATCTATACTTAATTTGATTAACAAATTTTTAATAATTTTTAAATTTAATTATTTACTATTTTTTAACGATATTTTAATTTCTAAACAATCAAATTAAAAGGAAAATTTATATACATATAATATATATACATATAAATACATTTTTAGGGACAATTTCGTCATTTCATGTCCAAAAACCTACTACCAATCGCGCAACCCGCGAGTGAGCCACACTTAAGTCAACCGGGGGGTTTTTGCCTTTGACTAAATTTCACAGGGTGGTTTTTGCGAGTTTATTTATCACAGGGGGGTTTTTGCTATTTAGAGATTATACAGGGGTACTTTTTGCAGTTTACTCGAGTTAAAAATGTGAAATTCAGTGTACAATGAGTTCAATGTGCATTTATTATTATAGATTGGAAATTTTTAGGCCCAATGTATGCTGATTCATAGTGTATCTATGGTTGTAGCATTGCATAACCACACCAATTAAGTAGACTGTTTGGATACTAGACCGTTTGTAGAAGCCCTGAAATTGAATCCAAATGGCCTTCCAAATTGTCCAGTAAGTATAATATTGCCCATATATGCAATTTTTGGCCAAACTTCATTCAATATTCTGGTCATGCATTTAACATTTTTGCTGATTTTTTTTTGTATTATTTTTTTTTTTTTTGTTTTTTTTTTAAAACCTGTTTGTTTATTTTATTATTATTATTTTTTTTAATATTTTTTAAAAATCGATATGTTTACTGTACTGAAAATTACTACATGTAACTATAGTAAACTATAGTAATTCGTAGTTATGTTCTTTCTTTTTACCCCAAATTTTTAGCCGACCAATTATATACACACGCGAATATTAGCTTATAAAAAAAGAAATTCATAAACCCAACAACAAAAATTTAAAATTTCAATATTTATATTATAAATCAACTCATAACCAACAAATATAAATCAAAAATACAAAATTATATGCATATGTTACTATATGTAACTAGTAATGTACAATAATGTATGCAATCTGTAGAACAATATAACTTGAAGCAGATGTAACTTCAACCAAATTTTTTGACACCTTCAAGGAAGAGGATCAATGGCTTCCATTAAGCTGCATTTGCAAAATCAAAATAATTTTTTTTTTATTATTTTAGTGCAAATTAACAAGAATTGAAGAAACAAAACACTCAAAAGTCAACAAACGCTAAGAGAGAGAGAGAGAGAGGCCATGGCTGCGAAATACTATGAATTTTAGACTAAACCGCCAATGACTTTTCACCCCAAGCGCCTCCTACCAAAACCACGTTGCCTCCAACCACCTAAGTTTCTGCACTCGCAATGAAAAAAATTACAGAAACAAATCTGCCAATAAAAAATTGAATGAAATTACCATAAAAAAATCTCAACGAGAGGAATCCAAAGGTTGGTAGCCCCTCAAATTCCGACTGTCGGGACACAAATTACTCATCCGGCAAGACCCACCGTCGTTGAAATATGCGGGGACTGTAAAACGATTGCAAAAACAGTTCCAGAGTTCCAGACCGAATGAAATCACCACCAAAAGAATGAACTCGGCGAGGGGAATCCAACAGTAGTTAAACCATCGAAATCCGACCACCGGAGATAGAGTTATGACTCCGGAAAGCAACATCGCCGGTTAGAGACCTATGGCGGGGGGAGGGGATTTTGATCTGGGAGTTCAAAGAGAAAGAGAGAGGCGGTTGTGAGTTGACTAGAGTTTAAAACTGATTTAAAAAGACATTTTAGGTACTTCAAATTGGCGAGGGATTATGTCAAATTAATATTAAAAATGAGGGGTATCCACCACAATGTAATCCTCTTGGTGATTAGTTCCAAATATTTTCCATATGAGGGGGTCTCTTAAAATAATCCCAAATGTAGTGGGGGTAAATTAGACAATTCAATAGTACTCTATTTTATATTATTTAATAATAAACTTTTCCTCGAAGGGTACATTTGTAAATGACTCATTGATTGTAATACCATTCGTGTTAGTTTTTTAGGGTTCAGATCTAATCTTTCAAAATTAATGGTGAGTGGAACATATCTCATATGAGTTTAGAACACGGATATCTCACCCCAAATTATATAGTACAAATGATCTTGAAAGGAAACAAGTTACTCTATGCTAATTAACATTGGAGAATTAATCGTTCATTCATGTTCGGAAAATATTCTCCTTCAATCTGGGTCATCAATGGAAAATAAAAAGAAATCATGAATATAGTGTATCATACCTAAAATACCATAATATTATGTTTTTATTATTTTATTTTATTTTAATAAAACAATAATAAGGGTGTGCCGATAATTGTATAATACCATACGAGGTTCGACGCGAACAAAGCTAAGGCAAGAGGGAAATACGAGAGCCAAGAGAATGATAGTCTGGGAAAACAGAGCAACAAAGCTAAGGCAATAACGAAATACGAGAGCCAAGAGAATGATAGTCTGGGAAAACAGAGCATCTCTGTTGTTTCGGTGAAATTTTAAGTACGTAACAGTTTCAAGATTATATAATAATTAACATAATTTCACTCTACGTACCAATCATGATATATTGTGTAATAACAAGGATTGTGTAGAAGGGGGTAAAGTGATATCGAGCCAAAGTACAAGGGAAGAAATTAAAATTTACCCTTAAATTAATTATCACTAAAATATAGTCAGGGGTAAATTAGACAATTTGATGTTAATCTATTTTAAATTCGTTTAATAAAATAATTAATCGAAGGCTACTTGGTAATGATTCATTATTTGTAAGACTACCCAGTATATTTTCCTAGAGTCGAGATCTAATCTTATAAAATTAGTGTTAATTAGATCATATCTCATATGAGTTTATAATACGGGGTATCTCAGCCTATATGAACCCCCAACATTAATATAAAAATAGCTAGTACTGGATTATTTAGAGTAGCATAATTAAAATACCATAATACCAAAAAAAAACCAAAAATAAAATAAAAAATAAACCATAATATAATTTTTAATGTTTGAATAAAGTAGTAATAAAAAAGGGTACGTAACAATAGCATGCATATGCATAATAATAAGTAGAGTCGTCGAAGAAGCTAATAGGTAAGGAGTGAAGGAAAGAAGCTAGCGAAGAGAATAATAGGTGGGGCAAACAGAGCATGTGCCGTGGGAATCCGACGACATCTCGTCGGAAACATGTCTGTGTTTCTCCAACACATGGAGTTTTAACAGAACGTCGACAGTACAGTTTTGGTCAACGTTTTCCCTGACTATGGTCAGCACATCTTCGATCAATTGGCTGCGCTCGGAGCTGCTTAGTGGCCAACCTTGGAATCCTTGGCTGATGACTTCACGTGCTGTGTCTGGGTACGTGAATAATTGGCGGCAGCCGACGGAGATTGATTTATACGCTTGGGGTTTATCGACTCGCTGGAGAAACTCTGGAACCGAGCAATATGGCCGTTGAATCCAATCGTAGTAAGCCGATACAAAACTGAATTTCAAGAAGATGACGGCCTCTTGATACATCGAGGACCGTAGGGTTTTAAACTCATTCATTACTAAGTTTACTGTTTTGTCGCAGGAGTTGGAATATCCCATCACGAAAGATTATTAATTGAACAACAATTGAAGAGAGAGAGAGACTAAAAGTAGTGAACCCACGGAGGGAGAGGGTGGGAGGGAGGGTATTATTTATAACTTATAAGGTTGTTGTTACCTTGTTAATTAATCATTCTTGTTATAGCAGGATTAATTTTTTTAAGAAACAAAATCAGCTGTTTTCTTTTTCTTTTCTTTTTTTTATCGAAAAATTCCTTCACTGTGAACGGCAAAAAGGGGAATTTATGCAAGCAAAAATATAATAAAAGGGAGTTTTACAATAAAAATAACACACAGAGGTTTAGGGAAAATTTTCCTTAATTTATTTTGATGTTCCCCCATTCCTCAACAAGATATTATAAAAAAATTATAATAAAATCGAATAATCTGGTAAAATTCGAACTATATTATATTTCCCATGAATAGGGCAATTTTTACATTAAATCGTTTGAAAAGTAAAAAAACAAAACTGTATTATAAATCTGCAAGAATCTTGGAATACAATAGAAATGCGGGGTTTTTTGCAAATACCGCCCCTATGTAATCTCTAATTGCCGAAAAACCTCTTGTGTTAAAAATATTAGCAACAACCCCCCTATGAAAATTAGTCAAAGTCAATAAGGTCCCTAACAACTTAACGTGTGTTGCACGCCCGTATTATGCAACTAGGGGTGTGTTTTTAACTTGAAAAGACACAAATACCCTTACATCACAAGTTATAAAAATTACAGATTCACCCTAGAATTTTAATGAGTCCCATAATGAAATTTTCAAAATTTTCAATTGGATCCCTAACATTTTCATGAAGCCTCTCCCAAAATCAACCCAAACCCAATCATGGACTTCTCCGCTCATAATTTTGTTCGAAGCTTCGCCACATCAAAATCATCAGTCGATCAATCAACACCCACAGACATAAAATAATCTCCGTCATAACCAAAAATCAAAATTACAAAAATGTTGAAGCATTGAAAGGAAGAGAGAGTGAGAAAGAACACACAAAAGGCGGCGGGAAACTTGAGCAATCCAACTCCAGTTCCCAATTCGTTTCCCTACATACACCACCACCACTCCCCAAGTGCGAATCCTCTGCGAAATTATCAGCGCCGCCACCCAGGTTCACAAAGTGCCCGTCTTGCGTCCACCCAAATTCAGCCCAACCCAAAAACTACCCATCAAGTCTTGAAACTGTTGTGCAAAAATTCGTCCACCGCAGTTAAGTTTTTCCGATGGTCTGGTTAGTATGAAAAGAGGTAGAGAAAAAAATAAGAGCACGAGGAGAGAGATAATTTGTTTGGGTATTTGGAGGTATTTTACTTTTTCTTTTTATTTGGGGTTTAATAGTCATGTTAGTTAAGTCAACAACAAAATGGTAAATAGGGGGCTGTATGCTATGTCAAACACAGTATAGGGGGGAGATTGCTAATTTATTAAACACGAGGGTTTTTTTGTTAATTATAAATAATACAGGGGGTTCTATGCTATTAGCTCTAGAAATGCGTACCTTTTAGCACTTCTAATTACTCCATCCGTTCCCTATTGAGTGTCGTTTTTGGCTTTGCACAAGTATTAAGAAGCTCAATAAATGTGTCTTGATTTTAGGTAAAATATATTAGAAAGACTAAAATAACCTTGATTATTTAATGATGTGGTAAGAGAGAGTTAATACTTATAATTGAATTAATAAGGTTAAAACAGTAAAAAATGCATTTAATGCAGTATTGGAAATCTAAAGTGTCAGATAATATGGAACAAAAATATTTTTAAAAAGAGACAATTATTGTGGAACAGAGGAATTAGCACTTAAGTATTCTACTTAGTGGGAAACGTGGAATATTGCAATGACATGGATTTAAGGTAACTTTTAGTATGGAACAATCTTAGAGTCGTAATAAATGCTAGGATTTATCGTAGCAAAAAGGTATTTGCTACAACCATTTACTGTAACAAAGTTTTTTTCACGCCAATATATGCTCTGGGGCAATGCGTAGCAAAAGGTTTTTTTACTACAACTTTGGTACATTTTCTATGGTTAATGGTCGTATTAAAAAGCAATGTTTTGAAAATCGGATCGGACCGGCCGGTCCGACCGGTTCAACCGCGAACCGCCGCCATGTCCGGTCCGGTTAAATGTGAAAACCCAAAAAGCCCAAAAACCCGGTTTGACCGTTAAGAACAGATTAACCCGAAACCAAGTCCTCAAACCGGTTTTCAGCTCAAAACAAAATATCAATGTCGGATCTACATCAATGGTGCTCGTAGGTAAATGAATCTTGACAAGAAAGGTTGTTGGTGAATGGATCTAGACAGATCTGGGTAGTATCTAACCCAATCCAAGTTGTGGCCGCCATAACTTTCCACAGAGGAAAAGAAAACGAAGAAGGTGAAAGTGAAAATGAAGAAAAAAAATGCAAAAATAAGTTGAGAAAATAAAGTATGTGTGTGAATGGAGATTATGATAATTAAGAATAAACAGAGAAATAAGAGAAGAAAAGAAGATGGAAGAAAAGAAGGGGATGGGGGAAAGAAGAGAGAACTCCCATTAACAGAAAAATGGAACCTCCCGCTGTGTACAAAATAAATTTTGTAGCTGAGTACAGACGTTTTTTTCCTCCCCACATAGCTACAAGTAGATAAACGGGAATTAATTCTAACTCCCACATGAGGAAAAAAAGTAAAAGGTCCCTAGAAGAAAATAATCCTATTTGCCCGCTGTACATTGCTAACATCAGGAAATTAAATAATCGAGAATCCCGAGTAACTGGCCAAGCCGCTAAAGTAGCTAAAGTAGTTATGAATCCCGTCAGTAAAATGGGTCCTATAGAGATTCCATCTATTCCTAATCTCCAGTGGAAATCAAAAAAAATGATCCATTTATAATCCTCCACTAGTTGTATTAATGGATCATCCGATTGAAAATGATAGCAGAATGCATAAGTCGTCAGAAGAAGTTCTAAGATACAAATACATATAGTATACCAACGGATTACTCTATTGCCTCTATGTTAGAGAACAAAATTAATAATTTTAAATTATTCTTTTATAAAAAAGGTGGAGTAGGTAAAGTGATAAAAGTGGGAAGGAAATATATTATATTTGAGGTATAAAATTAATAAAATAATTATATATTAAAAAAAATAATAAGCAATCCGGTTGAACCCCAGTTGAACCAGTCCATGTTGGGAATCAGATACGTGTACGCAGCGGAAAACAAAAATTTTATGCGAATTTAAACAAATTTAAATCACATAATCACATGCCCGATAATTGCAGGACTTCAAAATGTGATGATTTTATGGATTTTGCTCACGCTATCAGTCATCGGTAAAACCTAAACGCTTTTTCTCGCACTGAAGTGAGGGTCCTGCTTAAGGAAGGTCGGTAAGGAAGAGAGAAAGCCGGTTCAAGGAAGGGGCACCTCGCATCCCCAACTACGAGTACCACATACCATTACATCTTAGTAGGCATCCGTCAGAAAGCCGTGCTGAAGAGCTTCATCCCCAAGAACCATCCGAACAAGGTCAGGCATGGTCCATTGCGGGGGTAATTGCCTGCCGGCCTCATAGACACATCGACTGTACTCATCACAGATGCGCTCATATACCTCTTGCGTACCTTTGCGATTCCGGCGAAATTAAAAACAACATACATGCGAATTATTTAATCGACAGTAAATCAATTAGCATGCTCACATTAAATTAATTAACATGCTCGCAGTAAATTACGAATTTCATGTAATCACATAAAACATACAAATTCATAAAACATACTACGAAACACGATAATGCATAATTTAATCGAATTAAATTAATTTCGAACAAATAACTCGAAAGTTTACCTCTTCAAGCGTGAGGTGAGCGGCTAGGGTTTTTCATGAGTTGTGTGTTTGTGTGCAAGACCTATAAATCAAGTATTTATATTGTCTTGCATAAAAGCCCTAACGGGCTTAAGTTGGACCGGGCCCAACAACTTAAGTTCGTTAGTTCTTCATTCGCTCGTTTCTCTCAATTCAATGATCGGAAAATTGTAACGATTACATTTTCGGAATCATTATAATGTCCTCGTCATTACGAGTGCCAATGCTGGATTTCCAACTTTCCAAAAGTGGAAACCCTAATTCAGTGCACTTTCTAAATTTTGAAACTTCCCGATTTAGAAAGTCCACTAAGATGTTCGCCTATTCTTTTCATTTTATTATTTTCATTCATAATTCCAAATTACGAATGTTGGACTCAATCATATTGACTTCCAATCATGCAAAGATAAAACATTTTTATCTCTGACCGTTCATTCAAAGATCTTATGTGCACGAGTAGTGTGACGCTCGATGGTTCAGGTGTAAGATAGCCGTGGGCCCACAACCCTTTGTGGTCAAAACTCGTCCCTTAGAGTTACGATTAAGATGAAGCTCGTTTCACCTTAATCACCCAACGAATCAGGATTGGCGTCTAGAAACTACGCGTCATGATTCCCTAGATACAAATTTAGTGCCTGCAAGAAACTTTTGATATAGTTAGCTTACAGTACGATCCCTTCGATTCATATGTCCCGATTGAACTAGAGGTATTGGTTCATCAAGACCTCCTTAGTAGTTCAATGATTGTGCGATCGTTCTAAGTGTTGTAATCGGTACGTGCATGGCTTAGAGAATTGAATTCTCTAATCATCAGTTAGTCATCTCTGGCCAGAGACTTAGAGATTACAAACTATGAGAACACACAGGACATCCAAGGCTATTCTAGCGATCGAATCCCCGACTACAATGCACAAACCTCCCACTAGATTTCGGACTGCACTAACACTGGCCCTTGGGGTGGTCCTCGGTGGAACTCAGGGACAGGTCACGATACAACTGGTCCTCTAGTGAAGTCACGGTGATGTCTAGGTCATAACGACTAATAGTGTACATCTATACCATAAATATATTTACTCGATTATTGAGAACCACTTAGAGATTTCTAGGGTGAGGGAGTTCAGTGAACTCGTCAACTTACGAGCACCCACTTATGCATGTCGATATCACAATACCGTTTACTGATGAGATGCAGTACACATAAACTAAGTGCTAGTCTCTTAATGGGAAAGGCCGATATCCTCATTGGTGGCGTAACTGATAAGTGTTCGTTTTGCACAACTTTTACTTATCGAATCTTCGAGTTTTCGTCTTCGTTCGTCCGAGTTTCGGCTATATTTGTATATATTATTGCGTTTCTTGTTTTATTTATATTTTTATGTTTTGTTAGCTATTTTTGCCGATTCGAAATGATTTTGGAAGTGAAGCCGAGAATCAAACCAAACATGTGCAAAATTGCATTCAAGTGGGCGATGACAGCGTTCGGTATTTCCTGCATAACTTCTTCATACGACCTCCGTTTGAGATGATTCAAGTGGATTTAGAAAGCCAACTTCAAGTGGATTTAGAAAGCCAACTTCAAGTGAGATGATTCAAGTGGATTTAGAAAGCCAAATTCAAGGTCTACAACTTTTGTGAAATGCAAAATTGTCAAATTCGGGCTAAAAAAGGGTCAAAACAGAATTTGAAGTTATTGCAGCGACCATATCGCGATATTATCTTCCATATCGCGATATGGGGGAGAAACGAAACAGAGAGCTTGCACTTTTGCCATATCGCGCGATATGCCATCCTGTATCGCGATATGGGGGAGAAACAACAGAGAGCTTGCATTTTTGCCATATCGCGCGACATGCCAGCCTGTATCGCGGTATGGGGAGAAACGAAACAAAGAGCTTGCATTTTTGCCATATCGCGCGATACTGTCACCCATATCGCGATATGGGCCTTGGGATGCGTAAAAAATATCCAAAAAGGCAAAGATTACTTTAAATACAACAAGCCTCACTCTTCAAAAAGGAGAACTTCTTAGACCGACTCTTCGACTTCTTCTTCGGTTTTCTCTTTGGTTCTGGCCAGTTCTTCGCGGGAAGCTTCGACGAGGGTTTCGACTCGGGTTTTTCATAAGCTTTTTCTTTACGTTTAGTTTATGATTTCTCGTGTTCTTCATTTGGATGCTATGTTTGTAATGAACTAAGCTTTTTCTTTTAGGGGAAATGAAACCTTGTATATATTGATTTTGATTTCCAGATCTGTGATCTATTTGTCGTTCTTTGATTCTGTTTATGTTTTCCTGTATTAAATGCTTTCGATTGTTTGGCCAACAGTTGAATTGATTGTAAATTGGAATGAACTCGAGAGAGGATTTCTCGTTTGATTTTAGAAAAATATAGTTCGGGTTGTGGAAACGGAGACGTGATGCACCTCGGGTAGCCCTTAAGGACTTGACATAAATGCTCTCTTAATATCAGGTTCTGAACGGAGACGTCGAACATTTGGGTAGACTCTAACTACACTGGAGACGGGGGTTAGGGTATTTTAATGTATGAGTTAGCGAATATAGAATTGACATTAGATTCGGATTTGTAGATCTTTATTGATAGTGCACTGGTGGATTTTACCCTAGAAGCCATCACACGTCGAAATTCTTCGTTTGTCCTGGCGGACCGTTGTTTTTATTATTGTTTTTTTCTTTTTAGTTTCATCCCCCACCCTTTCGATCGTCTAGATAAAGTTTAGGATAGTATAATTACGATACTTGGTAAATTTAGGAACTTAATTTCCTGTGGATCGATATATGGAATTCACTATTCTACAAAACGCGATATTGTACACTTGCGGTTTTTCATGCGTAGGTTTTACACGTATCAGTAACCCTTCGACTAGGAACACCTTTAACAGTTATAATACTAAAGTAAGTATCTCACGATCCTAACGATCAATTACTAGTACTTGTAATAACTGTAAGGACTATATCTATGCTTGTGACAAAGGGACAAAGATATAGAATACCAAGTGAATTTATCATTAATACGTAAAAGATTATTTATTACAATAATAAATGAAAAAAAGACAACCACAGGTTGGCTTGTTGGTCACCTACTCTAACAGTCCAACCGTGACCCGGTAACTTGGCCGGGTGGATGTCCGTTCCGGTTTTCAAAACATCTTTTTTTTGCAAATATATCCACCCATCAACACTTATATTCAACTAAAGAAAATTCTCTCATATAAACCAAAATCACCCCTTACTCTTTGAAACTGTAATTCACCCCAATTTCATGATTTAAACCCTGAGTTAACTCTATTTCACTAATTAACCAATTTTCACCCCAAAACTAATTAACCAATTTTCTCCGGCGTTAATTTTTTTTTTTGAAACTTTCTTTTATTGGACCTTTTTTCCGTCCGGTCGCCGTTGTTGCCGCTGGTCTCTGGCGTTGATTTTTTTTTTTGTTCTACATTTTTTTACGGACATAAAATAATATTACTATTAACACAACAAAATCATTGTTAATTTTACTGTGTTCAATAACATTACTGTGTTGGTTTGCACTATTACTGTCTCAGACAATAAAATTATTATTAACACAATAATATTACTGTCACGGCCTGCAATATTACGGTCCCAAATAGTAAAATTATTATTAAGAGACAAATATTACTGTATTGGTCTGCAATATTACTGTCTCAGACTATAATATTGTTGTTAACACATTAATATTTGTGTTAATATTAATATTACTGACTTGGCCAATACTATTATTGTCTCAGACAATAATATTACTGTTAGCACAATAATATATTACAGTGTTGGGTGTTTTAAAAAAAAAAAAAAAAAAAAAGAAGATAAAAATATTTAATATTACTGTGAACACATTAATATTATCGTGTAAGATAGTAAGATTAATGTAATTTATTCACTGTAATCTTACTGTGTAGACCGATCAACCGCGTGAAAATAAAATAACTCAAAAAAAATTATAACAATTTCAGAAAAGAGAAACCAAAGCCGTTGACCACCTACGATGGTGGCGGGTAACAAAATGGGGAAAAAAATCATCGTCAGTTAGTGGCCGGAAAAAAAAATGTTTAGAGAAGAAAAATATTTTATGAAGAAAAAAATATGAAAATAGGGGTTAGTTTGATATATTGTTATAATTTGGTGTCAATGTGCAATATTTGTCAAATTGGTACATTGCGGATGAGATTGATGTAAATTATATTGTGAGAGGCATTTTGGGCAGGAGGCTGGGGGATAGGCGTTGATACGCGTAAAACCTACGTATGAAAAACCGCAAGTGTACAGTATCGCGTTTTGTAGAATAATGAATTCCAGATATCGATCCAAAAGGGAATTAAGTTCTTGAATATATCAAGTACCGTAAGTAAACTATCCTAAACTTTATCTAGACGAACAAAAGAATGAGAGAAATGAAACTAAAAAGAAATAATAAATAAAAACAACGGTCCGCCAGGACAAGCGAGGAATTCCGACCTGTGATGGCTCCTAGCGTACTATCGATAAGGATCCACAAATCCGAATCTAATGTCAATTCTATATTCGCTAACCCAAACACCAAAATACCCTAAACCCTGTTTCCAGTGTAGTTAGAGTCTACCCACATATCCAACGTCTCCGTTCAGAATCTGATATTAAGAGAGCATTTAGGTCAAGTCCTTAAGGGCTACCCGAGGTGCATCACGTCTCCGTTTCCACAACCCGAGCTATATTTTCCTAAAATCAAACGAGAAATCCTCTCTCGAGTTCATTCCCATTTACAATCAATGCAACTGTTATACAAATAATCGAAAGCATTTAATACAGGAAAACATAAACATAATCAAAAAACGACAAATAGATCACAGATCTAGAAATTAAAATCAATATATACAAGGTTTTGTTTCCCTAAAAGAAAATGCTCAGTTCATTACAAACATAGCATCAAAATGACGAACACGAGAAATCATAAACTAAACGTAAAAAAAAAATCTTATGAAAAACACAAGTCAAAACCCTCGTCGAAGCTTCCCGCAAAGAACTGGCGAAAACCGATGAGAAAACCGAAAAAAGTCGAAGAAGAGGTCATTAGATCAAAAAATGAAAAAGAGACCTTCTATTTATAGTAAGAAAACAAAGAAAAATATATGGTCTCGATTTATGTGCCCTGATACGCGTTTTTCTCATGTATAAATTACCGCAAGTATACAATATCGCATTTTGGAGAACAGTGGTTCCGTATATCGATCCACCGGGACCTTGTAGATTCACATGCTCAGTAGTGTAATTGTATTATCGTTATATTATCTAGTCGATCGTAAATATTTGGAATGGTGATAAACCCTAATTTAAAAGCATGCAAGATCGTAAACATGCAAATATAGAATGTACGTAAACAAAGTAGCGACAACTCAACGCGGGAGGGCTTCGGTTTAAAAGAGACTTTTAGGGACAAATCCGTCTATGTATAATCAACAACGATCTACAAATCCGTTATCTAAAGTCACATTCCTATTCGTCAACCCAGACGCTAAAGTACTCTAACCCCTGTCTCCAGTGTAGTTAGAGTCTACCCACAGGTCCGACGTCTCCGTTCAAAACCTGCTATTAAGAGAGCATTTAGGTCAAGTCCTTAAGGGCTACCCGAAGTGCATCACGTCTCCGTTTCCACACCTCGAGCTATGTTTTCCTAACTTCAAACAATAAAATCCTCTCCCGAGTTCATTCCTATTTAATATCAATCTGAGAGCTGATCAAACAATCAAAAGCATTTAATACAGGAAAACATAAACGAAATCGAAACACAACAAATAGATAAAACAAATGACGATCGAAATCAATATATACAAGGCTTCATTACCCTAGAAGAATATTTTCTTAGTTCATAACAAACATAATGTCAAAAGAATGTACACAAGAAATGAATAACAAAACGTAAATAAATTGCGTAAGAAAAACCCAAATAGAAACCCCCGTTGATGATTCCCGCGAAGAACTGTCGAAAACCGTAAAAAGTGGAAAAAGAAATGAAGAATGAAAGGGTCTTTCTATTTATAGTGAAATGCAAAGCTTCCTCAAGAAGTTTTGCAAAATAAATATCTTGTTCAAAAGTCGCGCCCAGATTGCGATCTGGCAGCTCGGGGAACTGCCCTGCGCCATGTCAAATCGCGATCCGGATATGCGTATCGCGATATGGGTCTTCAACAATTACGCACTGTGAGACCCCTCAGATCGCGATACGGATCGTTGGATCGCGATCTGGATCTTGAGTAAAAAGCCTTCTATGAACACCCCCAGATCGCGATCCAGAATGTCAGATCGCGATCTGGGTCTTGATACTTTTTCTTTATGTGACAACCCCCAGATCGCAATACGGAGTTCCTATATCGCGATCTAGGTCTTCTTGGCCCCAAAATCGGCAAGAATATATAATAAAACCTAGAAATAGAAATAAAAAAAGAAACGCAATAATATATACAAATAAAGCCGAAACTCGGACGAACGAAGACCAAAATTCGAAGATTTGATAAGCAAAAATCGTGCAAAACGAACACTTATCACACCCTCAAACTTAGAACTTTACTTGTCCCGAGTAAATCAAAACGAAACTACAACAAAAAGGAAATTAAAACAACAAACTAAAACTAGGCCACTAACGTAGGGAGTCACGATTGCATTTAGCGTATGCAACAAGCCTTTGAACCCCTGGGTACCGCCAAAGGACGAGTTGTGTCTCGTGAGGGTTTTCAGATAACATACCTAGCGACGCAATTAGTTGTTTCTACACCAAAATGAAAGATAGACTCGAGAACACATAATTAAACAATAAACACAATCATCGAGGGTTTTGAGTAGAAATGTGGGTGAAAGTAAGTTTTGATTCTGATATTCAAAAACTCGAGTTGGGCATAAGTAGGTCTATTTATTCAATATAAAAAAATGACAACAATATTTTTGGTGATTTTCATCACAACTTTTTCTTTTTTCATTTTTTTGAAACGGGCATAATCGTAGCTCGTGCAAGGCTCGACACCACTGTGTTATCTCCCTGACCCATGTATCGAACTTTAGTCCAAGAAACCCCCAAGCTTGACAACTCGAGAGACTTAGGCGACGAGGTGCACCCAACGGGTTAAGCTCGAGTCAGAAAGGCAGGGAAATCAGAGCGTGAATCACAACAATACCACATATTATTATTTTTCTCTCTTTTTTTTTTTTAAACATTTATTTATCGACACAATAACATAAAATAAAAACGTAAAGACCATTGATAGAACTTTTAGCCAACAACTCGAATCGTGAACACACAATTCAATTCTAACTCACCCCCCAAACCTCAGACTATTATACCCCTCAGAAAAGTGCGCTCAAGCTTAATAGGAAAGGATTCGAAAGGCTATCCACACAAGTTGCAAAAACGCAGTCGGAAGGTTCATCTATTATTAGCCGGTTATCCACAATTTCAATTTTAAAATCAACTAGCCAGTCTACTAATTCATTAATTTTTTTGCTTCAATAGAATCCGGAAATGCAACTTACACTCGATCCTAAATGAAATGCATGTGACAAACATAACACAATTACGGAAATCGAAATACATAAACGAAACTTAATTATATGATATGCATGCAAAGAACTAAATCAAAATAAGATAAATAAAATAAAATAAAATCAAAGTCTAGCAAAGATACATCGTAAACGAAATATCAATTCAACGACTTATCCAAACAAACGAAATAAAAACAAAACAAAAACAAACTGGTTCAACAAACACCACCCTCAAACTCTAGCATAGTCCCTATGCTCAAAATCAGAATAAAAAATAAAAGGGATAGAAAATACAACGTCCCTAGATGTCATGGTCCTCCTCGATAGCTCGTCCCTCGTCCTCCCGAAGTCCACGCTCATGCTCTTCCCAGACGGGCCTCATAAGTGTGGTGGCTGCCGCTCGTGCAGCTTCTTCTGCGGTTGCGTTGGAGGAAGATGCTCCGTCAAATCGAGGTCGTGGTAGGAATGGTCGTTGCTCGACGATGTCGTCCGTCCTGCACTGGAGTGCTGCTGCCATCACATTGATCATCTTCTTGAACCATCCTACGTTCTCATCCATATCATCCATCCACTCGCCCATATACTGTGGAAGTGGCGGAGCTGCTGCTGTCTGCTGTTGTTTCCCGCCTCGTGGTTCGGGTCGGGCTGGTCGGTCATCCTCGGATGCTGGTGCATCTGGCTCAGGGCCATCGCCCTCGCCCTGTGGACCGGAAGCTGACTGGAGCTTGTCGAAAGGGAAGATCGGCTTCGGAGCCTTTGTTACTTTGTCGTCGGCAAACATCACCACATTGGTATTTTTGTACAAGGCTGTGATGAGTGAAGGGAACATCGGGCCCAAGGAGGTGTCCCCCATGCACCGTCGAATCTCCCAGTTGATAATGGCACCCACGTTCAGAGGGGTGCCCTTCATGATGGCGTACATCAACGTGAGACGAGTGGCATAGGTCTGGGCCGTGGAAACTGTCGGCATGAGTCGGGAGCAAATGAAATACATCCAAATCTTGGCCTCTCTCGAAAGCTCGGCTCGATAGAACCACTTATCTCCTGGTGCCCAATAAGATCCTCGGGGGCACAGGGCCTGAATGAGGTGCTGGTAAGTCGTTTCCATCTTCGATGCTTGGAACGGCTCGGTCGGAATGTTCGGATAATTTGGGGATATCCTGTAGACTCGATTGATGGCGTCTGCGTCATAGCGAACTTCCACGCCCCGGATGAAAACCACCGAGCCCTTGTATTGACCGGCATTGGCGTAGAAGAGTCGGATCAAATTTTCGTTGTAGGTGCCTGGTTTGTCGACGAGGATTCTCCAATGTCTTTCTTGTATGTTGCTGACAACCGAGGGGCATCCAATCGTGCGGACATCCAATTCACGTTTTGGGATGATCGCTCATGGCAGACGGTCGATGTACTCGCTCTTGGCTTCGACATTCACATAGATTTATTCGCCGCGCTCGTCGAAGGTGACTTCGTTCACGAGTGTGCGTTGATTGGCACGGGCGCCCGTGTTGAGTGGCACGTCACCGGTTCTTGGCATAGCTTGCTCGGTTGGTCCCTCCGAATGTGAAGGCGAGTGTGAAGAGCCTTCTCCCCCCCTTTTTCCTTGAGCCTTGCCCTTCTTCTTTTTCGGCGCTTTTCCCTTGCTCTTCGGTTGGGCTTTCTTTGAATTCTCACTCGTTTTTTGGAGTTTGTTTGCCGGTGAAGTCATGGTGTGAATGAGGGTGTAAAACAAAACTTAGAATTGGTTCGGACAATTCGTCGAACACTTGGCGTGCGCAAGTTCTTTGAAATTCTTTGAATGTTAGTTTCTTTTGAAAACTAACCCTCCTACATCAATCAACACAACAACAACAACAACAACAATCAATAACGATCAACGAGCAAAAATTAACATAATAGAACTCAACCCAATCAATAATTCACAAGAAATTTCGAAATTAAGCATAATAGGACAATTCATATATCTTAACATTGGCTCAACCAATTAATCAAGCTTTTAAATCCCAAAATCAAGTACACATATATGTACAGGCAATAAAAATTGAAGAATCAAGGGACAAAACAAGAAAATTGGAAGAAATTCGAATATTCAAGCAAAACTCAAAAATATGGGTCAAGAATATACCTTTGTTGAAGATTCGTCTACAATTCTCAATAATAACAAGCAATAATCATTAATAGTTGATGAAAATCTAAAAATAAGCAAGTTTGAAGAGGAAATTTGATAGAGAATTGAAGTTCTAGGGTTTTGGGGGAAAGGGGTTTCGAATTTTTTAAAAAGAAAGAAGTGAGAAAAATAGAAGGGTTTTTTTAATAAGTATTGTTTACGCCCCCAAATCGTGATCTAGAAGGGCTGGATCGAGATCTGGGTCTGCCCTAATAACTTATTATGAAACCCCCCTGATCGCGATCCGGGTTGGCTGGATCGCAATTTGGGTCCGTAACTTCTAGCTTCTGTAAGACCCCCCAGATCGCGATCCGAAATGCTGGATCGCGATCTGGATTTAACCCTTTTTTGCTCTCTGTAAGACCCCCCAGATCGCGATCTGAAATGCTGGACCGCGATCTGGATCCTCAATTTTTTTTTTCTGTATAACACCTCAGATCGCGATCTGGATGTGTGGATCGCGATCTGGTTCCTCTCCACTTTTCCTACTGTAAGACACCCCAGATCGCGATCCGAAATGCTGGATCGCGATCCCAGTAATCTGCAAATAATTTGAAATTTAAACGGGTGAGATAGAGATATTGAACCCTAAAAAAATATAAAAATGCAAGAAAAGGCTAAAACGAAAACAAAAGCAAGAACAAGAGGAAAATGACAGAGAATGAGCAACAATGGGGTGCCTCCCATTTAGCGTATGTTTTACAGTCGACGACTCGACTTTGTTTGGATTTATTGGGAGAAATTTAGTGCGACACGATCCACTTCCTCGGGAGCACCATTCGGGTAGTAATGCTTAACTTGTTGCCCATTCACTTTGAACGACAGACCGTCTCATCCTCGTATTTCGATAACTCCTTGTGGGGTTGCACTCTGGACTACGAATGGTCCTGACCAACAGGACTTTAGCTTTCCCGGAAATAATTGTAACCGAGAATTGAAAAGTAGGACTTGGTCACCTGCCCGGAACTCTCGCTTTGTAATTTTTTTGTCGTGCCACTTTTTCGTCTTTTCTTTGTAAATCTTGGCATTCTCGTAAGCATCGTTTCTGAACTCCTCCATTTCATTTAGTTGAAATAATCGACGATCGCCAGTAGCTGTTTGATCGAAATTGAGCTTTTTGACTGCCCAATAAGCTCGGTGCTCCAATTCCACTAGCAGGTGGCACGCTTTCCCAAACACGAGTTTATACGGAGACATCCCAAACGGTGTCTTGAATGCTGTTCGATAGGCCCAAAGTGCATCATCGAGCTTTAACGCCCAATCTTTTCGGTTCGTGCTCACGGTCTTCTCCAGAATCTGTTTGATTTCTCGGTTTGACAACTCAGCAAGGCCATTTGTTTATGGATAATAATCTAGCGCAATTTTATGACGGATCCCCAACTTATTCGTGAGATTAGTGAACAGTTTGTTGCAGAAGTGAGATCCTTCATCGCTAATGATCGCCCTAGGTGTCCCGAACCTTGAGAATATGTTCTTGTGGAAGAATTTGAGGACCGTACGAGCATCGTAGGCAGTGGTGGAAATTTCTTCGACCCATTTGGACACGTAGTCCACGGCAAGCAGAATGTATAACTTCCCGTTCGAAGAAGGGAATGGTCCCATGAAGTCTATGCCCCAAACATCAAAAAGCTCCACCTCTTGCATGTTGTTCAGTGGCATTTGGCTTTTGTTGGATAGGTTCCCTGTCCGTTGGCATCGATCACACCGTTTCACGAACTCGTACCTATCTCGGAATAGGGTTGGCCAATAGAAGCCTGACTGCAGAACCTTGGCGGCTGTGCGAGATTCCCCGTGATGCCCGCCACAAGGTGAAGAGTGGCAATGTGTGAGAATCTCACGTACTTCGGTTTCCGGAACACATTTTCGGATGAATCGGTCGGGGCAAGTTCTAAAAAGCAACAGCTCGTCCCAAAGATAGAAACGACTGTCGTGAAGGAATTTTTTCTTTTGGTGATAATATAGATCGTCAGGAATGATTCCACTAGCCAAGAAGTTGGCCACATCAGCATACCACGGAGTGTGAGTACTAATGGAGAGCAGTTGCTCGTCAGGGAATGATTCCTGAATATTTCCTTCGGCTAGAACTTCGTCAAGTATGAGTTTGGAAAGATGATCTGCTACCACATTCTCGCTCCCCTTTTGTCTGTGATTTCCAAGTCGAACTCCTGGAGTAGTAGTACCCATCTGATGAGTCGGGGCTTGGCGTCTTTCTTTGCGAACAGATATCGAATAGCTGCGTGGTCGGTGTAAATGATCATCTGAGAGCCCAAAATATACGATCTGAACTTGTCAACTGCAAAAACAATTGCAAGCATTTCTTTTTCGGTCGTTGAATAGTTCTTCTGTGCCTGGTCAAGTGTACGACTGGAATTGTAGATGGCTTTGAAGATTTTGTCCCTCCTTTGTCCCAATACTGCACCTACAACATAGTCGCTCGCATCGCACATGATCTTGAATGGTTCCTCTCAATTGGGAGTAATCATAATCGGTGATTGGGTTAGCTTCTCCTTGAGGAACGTGAAAGCCTGCAAACAAGCAGAATCAAAATCAAAGACGGCTTCCTTCTCAAGCAAATGACATAATGGTTATACTATTTTCGAAAAGTCTTTAATGAATCTACGGTAAAACCCAGCATGCCCTAAAAAAATTTTAACCCCCTTGACATCCTTCGGTGGAGGCAATTTTTCAATCGTTTCGATTTTTTCCCTATCCACCTCAAGACCCTTTTTCGAGACCTTGTGACCTAGAACAATACCTTCACGAACCATAAAATGACATTTTTCCCAATTTAAAACAAGGTTCGTTTATGTACATCTTTTCAAAACAAGTTCTAGATTGTGCACACAATGATCGAAAGACGATCCAAACACAGAAAAAGTTATCCATAAACAGCTCAAGAAATTCTTCTACCATATCATGAAAAATAGACATCATACATCATTGAAAGATAGCAGGTGCATTACACAAACCGAAAGGTATCCTACGAAATGCAAAAGTACCGTAGGGGCAAGTAAAAATAGTTTTCTCTTGGTCTTCCGGGGCGATTGAAATTTGATTGTACCCCGAATAACCACCAAGAAAACAGTAATACTCGAAACCTCCTAGCCTGTCTAACCCCCGTCTCCAGTGTAGTTAGAGTCTACCCACAGGTCCGACGTCTCCGTTCAGAACCTTCTATTAAGAGAACATTTAGGTCAAGTCCTTAAGGGCTACCCGAAGTGCATCACGTCTCCGTTTCCACACCCCGAGCTATGTTTTCCTAAATTCAAACAAGAAATCCTCTCTCGAGTTCATTCATATTTTATATCAATCCGAGAGCTGATCAAACAATCAGAAGCATTTAATATAGGAAAACATAAACGAAATCGAAACACGACAAATAGATAACAGAAATGACGATCGAAATCAATGTATACAAGGCTTCATTACCCTAGAAGAAAATGTTCTTAGTTCATAACAAACAAAATTTCAAAAGAATGTACACAAGAAATGAAGAACAAAACGTAAAGAAATTGCATAAGAAAAACCCAAGTCGAAACCCCCGTTGATGATTCCCGCGAAGAACTGTTGAAAACCGTAAAAAGTCGAAGAAGAAATGAAGAATGAAAGGGTCTTTCTATTTATAGTCAAATGCAAAGCTTCCTCAAGAAGTTTTGCAAAATAAATATCTTTCTCAAAAGTCGCGCCCAGATCGCGATCAGGGTTGGCTGGATCGCGATATGGCAGCCTCGGGGAACTGCCCACCGCCATGCCAGATCGCGATTCGGATATGTGTATCACGATCTGGGTCTTCAACAATTATGCACTGTGAGACCCCCCAGATCGCGATACAGAGTGCTGGATCGCGATCAGGATCTTGAGTAAAAAGCCTTCTGTGAACACCCCCATATCGCGATTCAGAATGTCAGATCGCGATCTGAGTCTTGATACTTTTAATTTCTTTATGTGACAACCCCCAGATCGCGATACGGAGTTCCTGTATCGCGATCTGGGTCTTCTTGGCCTCAAAATTGGCTTGAAAATTCGGTTTCGCTTTCAAATGGCTTCGACTCGGCAAAAATATCTAATAAAACCTAGAAATAGAAATAAAACAAGAAATGCAATAATATATACAAATAAAGAGGAAACTCGGACGAATGAAGACCAAAACTCGAAGATTTGATAAGCAAAAATCGTGCAAAACGAACACTTATCACGCCCAGATCGCGATCTGGGCTTCTTGGATCGCGATCTGGCAGCCTCGAAAACTGCGCACCGTCTGCTAGATCGCGTTACGGGAATGGTGGATCGCGATCTGGTTCTTGATCAAAAAACGTTATGTGAGACCCCCAGATCGCGATACAAGAAAGCTGGATCGCGATCTGGGTCCTGATCGAAAAACGTTCAGTAAGTGACCTCAGATCGCGATACAGGAAGAGTGGATCGCGATCTGGCCTCTGCGTCAACTTCAAACCCTATTTTGACCCCTTTATTGCTTGAATTTGACAATTTTGCATTTCACTATAGT
This sequence comes from Erythranthe guttata, assembly GCF_000504015.1. The sequence goes on along the minus strand of NW_012194797.1, from coordinate 1,111,965 downwards.
TGTAGACCTTGAAGTTAACTTTTTTATGCTTCTTGAATCAGCTCAATCGGAAGTCGTATGCGGGAGTTATGCTTGAAATACCAAACACTGTCACAACCCGTGGGAATGCACTTTTGCACGTGTTTGGTTTGATTTTCGACTTCGCTTCCAAAATCGTTTCGAACCGGCAAAAATAGCTTCACTTTACCTAAAATATAAATAAAACAAGAAACGCATAATATGTACATGTAAAGCCGAAAACTCGGACGAACGAAGACCAACACTCAAAGATTCGATAAATAAAAATCGTGCAAAACGAACACTTATCAGGCGTCTATATACGACTGATTTTGGTGTGGATAGGAGTGCAAATAAGTCCTCCTCCCAGGGGTTGTATGCAATTCGCCCTATTATTAATGGTGTTAAAGATTTAAAGAGGAAAAAGGAGGTAAGTGTTACATTTAATACTTGAAGAGAGTAATTGTTACGCACCCTATAATTAAACGAGTGTGTATTGAACCCTACATTCATTTCTTCTACTTTGTTTTTATAGTGATTGCTCTTCAATTTTGTCATATTAAAGAAAGAGAGGTAGAAAAGTTACGAACAATCCAATTAACAATTGGTAAGAGACAATATCATATTATTTTTGCGATTGTGATAGATCGGGTACTTGGCACTTTGCACCCTTAAATTACATGTCATTGGTACTTTGCCGGCTTAAATTGGAAAAACGGCAGAATTTACCCTTCAATTACATTTTGCTTGGCACTTTGCACCCTAATTCATTTTTTGGTAAATAGCATTAAACCACCTAAACTTTGTTCGTATTTGCGGATTACTACCTCAAAAATAAAAAAAATATCCGATCCCACCTGAACTCAATATGTTGTGCCACGTTACCTTTTTTTTTTGAACTTTCAGGCGAAAATTGTCGGAATTAAACCAATGTGTGCTGCACATGCGATTTGGAAGGGTTTTTTGTCTTTTCAAAACCACAATCCCTAATTCTTCCATTTTTTTCTTCTATTTCTCTTTGACTTTCTTCTTTGCTCTTCTTCTTCCTCCTCCTCTTCTTCATTTTTTTCGAAAAGGAGAAGCCAGTTAAGGGCTTATTGATGTACTTGCTGTTTAGATGAAAGAAAACAAGAATATTTAGAAATAATAAAAGCGAATTGTTTCTGTTCTAATTGTATTGCTGAGCTGTCAGTTGTTGAGTATATGATTATATGAAGAAAAACAAGTTCAGTTACGTCCTTGTATTTTAATTTTCAAAAAACAGATATTTTTTTGTGGTAACTCTGCTATATAGTAGCTATCAGTTTCTCCTTTTATTGCATGCGAAATATGGATGAACATGTTGTACATTAACATACTTTTCTTTTGCTGCAATGACTGATAAAGTTTTGCATGTGATCCAAGATGGAGAATGTAGATGTGGAAGGAGTTGATTGGCTTTTCCTTTTCGAAAAAGATGAAGAAGAGGATGAGGAAGAAGAGCGAAGAAGATGCGGAGGAAAATGGAAGAAAAAAATAGAAGAATTCGAAGAATTACGGATTGTGATTTTGAAAAGACAAAAATGCCCTTTCAAATTGCATGTGCAAGCACATGAGTTTAGTTCCGGCCATTTTCGCCTAATTATTAAAAGGGTATCGTGGCACAACTTATTGAGTTCAGGTGGGATTGAATTTTTATTTTTTTTGTTGATATGGCAATCCGCATAAACGGGCAAAGTTTGAGTGGTTTAATGTTACTTATCCTTCATTTTTTTGGCTAGAAAAGTGACATGTTGTCTGTTATTTGAGATTTGAACAGGGGCATGCAGCAAATTTGTCTTTCTTTATTTCTCACAAACTTGTTTCTTAAACGAGTACGAGATTAATGTCAATTACGACAATACAACTAATTCAACCATCGCTTTGTGCCAGGGAGATGAAACCAAACATTAGAATATTCATTTGTAGATTTTCTCGTCTTTTTAGTTAAATATCTAATTCGTAAGATTAAATATAAAAATTGATTTTGTTAGGATAGTAATTACAATCACTACAAGAAAAACTAGTTTCAGTGACCAAATTCTCAGCGACCATAACTAAATGGTCACTGAATATTCACATTTAGTGACCAAAAGTACTTTTGTAGCAAAAGTGGGAAGGGTTAAATCTTGTTGCGACGAACGAACATTTGGTAGCTATAAGTGGTCACTAATAGCTAGACATCTTGTAGCAACTAAAGTTAAAGTTTGTCCCGACGATTTTTATGGTCACTATAACTTAGTGTCAATAGTGACCAATTTATCATTAAATTTTTTTACGGTTGCTACAAGTCTTTAATTTAATTATTAACAACCATCTAATCGGGTTGCTAGTAACCAATTGAATTTGGTCACTATGAAACTACTTTCGGAAATCAAATAGATTTGGTCACTAATTTAGTTTTTAAACAAATCATGAAAAGAAAAGAAAATAAAAGAAAGATGGAGGGCCAAAATGCAAATAATGAAAAATACAGCCAATTGGCCCAATTCTCCTTCTTTCGTTCCTTCATCACAAAATTGTTCACTCTCTCCTTACGCTCTCTTTCTCTCTCTCTACCAATTCTCGGCTAATATCACAGAAAATCAAGATGGAGTTCTCTCTTAATTTCTTCATTATGTGTGCACCAAAATCCCTCTTATCTTACCTCTTTTGTTTTCCCCAAAAGTATTCTCCTATTTCACCCAATTTCTCCAAGCCCTACTTCCTACCCCTATCAGAGAATTTTTGAATTCAATAAAGGGGATTCGGATGAATTGATTATAGGAAAAGAATTGGGGATTTGAAAAGATAATTTCAGATTTGGGTTTTAAGGAAAAATAAAAGTTTGGAGACCTTCGAGAATGAATCTCGTCGATCAGGACCCACCTTTGGAATAATTGTGAGTTCGGATGTACTCGGGTGTTGGTGATTTCCGGCAGAGGTCGTCGATGGTGGCCGGAGTCTGGAGTTCAGCTTTTGGCTCTTCAAATAATTAAATGAACGGAGGTGTTAACGGTGGAGTATTGATGATAGAAGGTACCGTTACAAACCTCGAGAAGTTAGCTTCCCATTGATGGTGGTGCTCGGCAGTTTTATTCGTCGGTGGTCGCCGAAATTTGGTGTGAAATTCAGCCTGCTCGCCGGAACTCTAAGGGAAATAAAATCTGCTACCGTATCTGTTTTCGGAGCCAAAATCGAAGGGTTTGGAGTGTGAATTTGGGAATCATTCCTTCTCAAAACTCGTAGAGGACCTCGAAAACTATGAGTGAGTGTTTAATTATTTCCAATTCGAGCACGTGTTATAGCCTTTTAGGGGTCGGAATCAGACGACAGCGAATCTGTCAAAAAACAGGGCAGTTTTGCCTAATCATCATACGGAGCTGTTTTTGTTATGTTGGAGTAATAATTTAGGCTATGTGTCTTCTGATGTTTTCTATATTGAGTTGTGAGGTTTGATTTGGTATATTATTTGGTCGATTTGGATAACTCTACAAATTGTTATGATTTTTCAAATAAACTGTGACAGCAAACAAGTTTGTCCAAAACAATTCTGGCAGCTTTCTGTATTCAACTTTTCGGGCTGTTATTGTTGTGTTATCTTAGTAATTGGGGTTGGTATCATCATCACAATTGTAGATAAAGTTGTGAACTTTTATTTGGTATATTGTTTTCCCAATTTGGATAAGCGTACGGCCTGCTACGATTTTTGGAAGAAAATGTGACAACAAATAACGTTGGTTTCTAGTTTAATGTCCATAGTTAGCATCTATCTGTGTCATTAGTTATTTGAGTCATTAGTTATTTGAAATTTGTCTTATGCACATTGAGCAACAAGTTTAAAGTAATGTGATCGAAGGTGAAGCTTAAGAAACTAATGGATTCTTATTTCAGGTGTGTCATTCGTGGTTGTGTACCTAAGAAAATTTCGGTCTATGATGTTGCTTTTGGTGCTAACTCGAGGTGAGAAGACTTTGTTATTTGAGAAAGACTTTGTTAGTTATTTCTTCAAGTTATATAACCAAATTTAACCCGACAGCTATGTTGGCGAAATTCTGAGAAATAGTAAACCTTCTGCCGCACCTGTTTTCGCAGTCGAAATCGAAGGGTTTGGAGTGAGATTTTCGAACCAGTCTCTTCACAAAACTCGTTGAGGACCGTGATAATTATGTGTAAGTGTTAAATTGCTTCTAATTCGAGCAAATCTTATAGCCTTTTAGAGATGAGAATTTGACGGCGGTGAGTCTGCCAAAAACAGGGCAGTTTTGATGAATCATCTTCGTTGGGTTTTATTACCGTCTTAGGATAATAATTTGGGATATATATCGTAAGTAAACTTTTAGATGAAGTTGTCAGCTTTGATTTGGTATATTGTTTGGCCAATTTGGATAAGTTTACAAATAGTTATGAATTTTACAATAAACTGTACCAGAAAAGAGAATTTATCCAAAATTCGGGCAGTTTTCTGTAATCATCTTTTGGGCATGTTTTGAATATGCTGGGATCATAGTTTGTGATCAGAGTCTTCAGTGAACATGTAGATGCAGTTGTTAGCTTTCATTTGGCATATTACGTTCCCAATTTGGATAATCGTACCAATTGTCTTGATTTTTCAAAGAAATTGTGGAAACAAATGTTTTAAACCTTTGTTTCGAGAACTCGTCAAACAAACACGAGTCAACTCCGTACCATGTGAATTGATGCTGGAGTGTGTTGTATTTGGTAAATAGAACTCCATAGAAATTGTGTATTATGTTCGATTGTCAGTTATGGCATAAGATTTAAGTTAGGATGTTTATATGAAATAGAACCGAATAGTAAACGATTATGTTAACATTCGATAACTTATTTAATTCTAATATTTCATAGGTGTTGAGTATATTTATGCTCTCATTCAAGACTTGAGCATGATTCGAGAGTAAGGTGTTTTTATTGCACTTGCATTATTTCAGGTGAGGATCTCTATTTCTTCACTATTATTTATTGGAAAAATAGAATGCACACTGAGAATAAGATATTTTATTGCTTCTTGATCACTTAAATGTGATATATGTTACTTTGATTCTTGAATTGTTGAAAATAATGATCGATTCGAAATCCTCTTCATGGAACTTAATAAGTTCTCATCTTGATTCGGGAATTATTCGAGTAATTTCTCATCCCGATTCCTTGATTACTCAATTGAGTTATTTTATCTACCTTGAATAATTCAACCAGTTTCAATTTGTTTCTCTATCAATTCGGAATTGTTTCACATCTTTACTTGTATACTAGTTGGAACTACTTCTTCTATTATGATTCTAAATGATTTGTTTCTTGTTCATTGAACGCAAATCGTTCTTTTCCCGACTCTTGGACCATTTAGGATCATTGTATTTCGATAGTGGGCGTCACAATTTTGTTCTTTGGTACCATATATTTTGTTCTCTCTTTTGTTACTAGAAGAAGCTGGCTTTTTGTTTGACATATATAAATTTAAACAAATTAATACTCTTATTTTAGATGGAGCTGACACAGAATATAATATTAGATTATCGGGTGTTACTCACGTTTATACGAGATTTATTTATCGTGGATCCAGGTATACTTAGTATTATGTACTTTGATTGCATAATTGGAATTTCATATGATTTTTTATTTTCTAATTGATTTTTTTTCCCCTTTTTCAGGTTGGACTGTTTGATGAAGTGAAAGGACGTTATCGTGGAAGTCATATTTGTTGTCGCTTAACAATTTATGAAGTGGAATTTATTATGAAATAATAATAGTAATCTTTTTTTATTATTTGGAATGATTGATTTATTATTGTATTTAATATGATAAATTGAAATTATAATATTCACATTTGATTGATAATATGTAAATTTGCAATGTTTAATTTTATTTTAATTTTATTTTTACAGCTACTGCTGCAAATAAACATTAATGATTAATGCAACCAATTAATTATTGGTCTGAATTGGTCAGTAAATTTAATAATTGTTGAAACCATGTAAAAACTATTGCTACCAATAATATGGTCACTATATGTATATATTTTAGCAACCAACAGATATATATTATTTAAAAACCAATATATACCGTCACTATATGTAGACACGGCCACGGGCCGGTTCGGGCCGGTTCCGGGCCGGTTCGAACCGGTTCACGGTTCACAATTTCCGGAACCGGAACCGGCCCGTGGAATGGGCGGTTCAGCGGGCCGGGTCGGCCCGCCGGTTCGGGCCGGTTCCGGGCCTATCCGGGCCGGTTCCGGGTCGGCCCGGAAATTTTGATTTTTTTTTTTTTTTTTTTTTTAAATTAAAAATTTTAAAGATTTTGAATTTTAAATGATTTTTTGAAATATTTTATGAATAAGTAAATTAAAAGAAGTACTTTTAAATAGAAAAAGGAAAATGAAATAAATGAAAAGACTTGAAATTAATTTTAAATTTAAAATTTTAAAGATTTTGAATTTTAAATGATTTTTTGAATTATTTTATGAAATTTTGGGGGGGAAAAAATTCAAAAAAAAGTGAATAACGGCCGGTTCACCCGGGCCGGTTCACCCGGGCCGGTTCGGGCCGGTTCAACCCGGCCGTTATTCACTTTTTTTTGAATTTTTTCGAATTTTTTTTTGTTTTTTTTTTTTTTTAAAATCCGGGTGAACCGCCGGGCCGGCCCGGCGGTTCACGGTTCATCAATTTTCAGAACCGGGCCCGTCCCGGGTGGGACGGGCCGGTTCACGGGCCCGGGCCGGTTCACTTGGTCAACGGGCCGGTTTGGGCCGTCAACGGGCCGGTTCGGGCCGGTTCCGGGCCCAAAACCGGCCCGTGGCCGTGTCTAACTATATGTATATTATGTAGCAACCAAAAAATGTGGTGGCCAAATATATATCCTATAGCAACAATAAAATATGGTCACTATACGTATATATCATTTAGCGACCAAAATTATATGGCCACTATATATGTTGCTATAGCAACCACGTTAATATTATTGCTACCATAAAATTTACATTAGCGAGTCAAAAACTGGTCGTTAATAATTATATTTTTAGTGACCATTATTAATTCGCCGCTAAATCTCATATTTTAGCGTCCAATTAATTTTCTTGTCGCTGAGTACTTTTAGTAACTACCCTGTTGTGACCACCGGTGACCAAACTTAATTTGGTCGCTAGAAGTTTTAGCTACCATTTTCTAACTTTTAGCGACCATACAAAATCGTCACTAAAACCAATATTTCTTGTAGTGAATGTGTTTTGATTATTCCATTTGTCTTTTTGATGTCTCTTAATATTAAGATAAAAAGATTGAATGCAATCATGCATAATAGAACCAAGATGTCTACTAAACGCAAAAGCAATGCTTGTAATTGCTGAAAAGTAGAACTCACTTTGCAGATATTTTAACACATTCACACCAGAATGTGTGCTTTCTTGTCTAGCTCAAAATCTTGTTCATAATCTTTACATGCGTTTCTTGGATTGTACTAAAACCATCAAGGCATTTGATGTTTGAACCAATTTATGTAACGAAAACAGTAGAAGTAAACACTTTTTTTGCACAAATAACCATAATATGTACATAATTCTCCTTTTAAGCCTATACGAAGAAGAAAAAGTTATTTTTATTATATGTTTAAAAATAATATCTAAGTGATGAAAATTTATGGAATTGCAGATTGCATGACCTTTATCTGAATGTAACACATTAACATACATTAATTTTGAATGCTTGTTTTTTATTGAATACGTATTTATTCTAAATTAAATAAAATATAAATTTTATTAAAAATTGGACTAAAGTATCTCAGACTCTTGATAGAGAACAATGAACATTAGTTGTTCTTTGTGTTGTCATCGTCGGGTTTGGATATGTGAAATGAAGAAGATGAAATATATTTAAGTTTGTGAACAATAAAGAAAGATAAATCTACCCCTCTTTAATAGGTAGCATGTCACTTTTCTAGCAAAAAAAATAAATTAGGGTGCAAAGTGCCAAGTAAAATGTAATTGGAAGGCATTCTGCTATTTTTCCAATTTAAGGATGCAAAATGTCAATAGCATATAATTTAAGAGTGCAAAGTGTCAAATCATCATGCTGACACATTTCAAAGACTTATGGACTGTTATTGGATCACACTGATTTTCTGAAATAAGAAAAAACGTAAACGCAATTAATTTTCATGTAAAGTTGTGCTTTTGTTAAATATATAAAGGACAAAATGCACTTCAACCCTTATAAATTTCCCATTTTTATAGTTTCTCCCATTCGAAATTCAATAAATGGATAATTCCTTTTGAAATATTATTTTGTTGCACTTTGTCATAGGAGCCATTTTTTGGAGGGCATTGTGCAATAAAAACAACATTTGATAAGGGGAACGTGCAAAAGAGTAGAGTTTTAAGGGGCAACGTGTAACAAAAATAACATTTAAAAGGGCAACGTGCAACAAAATTAACATTTAAAGGGACAACGTGCAACAAAAATACTCAATTCCGATGATTAATCCATCGGAATTTTGCTATTGAGGCAAAGTGCAACAAGAATAACATTTTGAAGGGTACATTGACTTTCAAAAACAAATTGAAGGGGTAAAGTGCGAAAATCAGAAATTTACAGGGGTGATATGCAATTTTCCCATAAATTAGTATTTTACATAGTATTCACTGTTTTATTGATTGTTTTACTTGATCCAAACACACCCATAAATTAGTGTAAGCACGAACTTCAATCCACCGCGTGAGTTGTATTTTGAGCCCGCCGTTGTTTAAATTTATTAATCCACTCGAGTTGAAGTTCGATTGCTCCACATTCGACATTTTTCAATCTCAGGCACATGTCCTGTTTTACTGTCCCATTTTCCCAGAAAACGGAACTCTCTTCGGTAAGGCAATTGGAGATCGAAGGCAATACTCGTGCGCTTATTGAACCATTTGGAAGGCCATTTGGATTCAATTTCACGGCTTCAAAAAACGGTCTAATATCCAAATTCGCTTCTCCCAACTTGTCATCAAATTTGAACTTGGTGCGGTCATGCACTGTCTACAACCATACATACACTATGAATCAGCATACATTGAAACTAAAGATTTCCAATCTATAATAAGTTGAACTTATTTGGATGAACTCATTCTACATTGAATTTCACATTTTTAACTCAAAGAAATATTGTACCACTTGCTATCAGATTTTCTTTTATATATTATAAATTAAAGAACCTCACCAGAGAAATTGAATGACTGCGATTTGCAACACGAATTCCGAGTTTCTCGTCCCATTCCGGATTAATATCTTTCGTCACAACACGAGTCTTCACACTCTGCATCATAAAGATTTATACTAAATTGCAAATTTTGTTCTAGAAAACTCGAAAGGCAAAATATTTAATGCAAATATATGCACATATGCAAAGGATAATAAATTAATGTGCTGTCCCTTGAGTTAAGGTCCAATTATATACTGACACAAACTTTTCCGGAGTTCTGATTGTGATTAAAAACTTATTCCAAATTCAGTAAATTATGTTATGACCTCCCTTTGAGATTGTATCTAACTAATAAGAAAGAAAATACAACAGCAATGGTGGGAGGTATATGTCAACAATGAAAGTGAAAGAGACGACATGCGATGAGAGGTCATTTTAGAATTTTTAAACCACAACAATGTAGGCAAGCGGAGGTTGTGTGACGTTTGGAGTGCAGTATGATAAAATTATCCTTGAATATTAATAATTTGTAATGATTTTTGTTTAAGAAATATTTTTGTGAGGGTAAATGGAACACTAATAATAAATTAAAAAAAAAAAAAAAAACATCAAGAAGTAAGAACGCAAAACCTGTTTGGAACTCGTGATAACAACATAAGGATCTCCGATGTGGCCGTCATTAACAACAACAAGATTAATACCTCTCTTCACCCAAATTCTGAACACTCCACATGTGAAATTTTGAACATGAAGAGCATTGTATCCTAGGTTCTCTCGTTGCTCTGATATTTCATTTGCTGATAGCAAAAGGTCATTGTTGCTATTGCAATCAAAGTTAATCGCTTGAAGTGATAATATTTCGGCAAATTCAGACGGGATCTCCTTGAGGTTTAAGTACCCAAGACTTAGAATTTCAAGACATGGGAAATGTGTATTGTCTGCTTCCCATATCTCCAATTCACACTCATAAATGTACAAGAACTTGAGTCGAGTGAATTCCCCTTCTTTTGAAATCCACTTTTGGCCTACAACAGCATTTGTCCACAACGTGAGAGCTTCAAGGTTGGGTAGTGAACCAACAACAGACATATCTTCCCAAGGAATCTTGCATCCACGTAAGATCAACCGTTTAAGTGAATTTGGGAAGACAACATCTCCACCACAAGGAGTACATTGCAAATAAAGTTCTTCAAGTTTATGGAGATGGCCAAGATTTCTTAAAAAAATAGATCCAAATGTCGGACAAATAATTCCAAACTTCTTGATATTTAGGATTCTTTTAATTACCGCTTCAGTGCATTTCAAATCTATGACTGTTGAAAGTGTTTGTAGATTTTGAAGAAGTATGATGTTCTTGACATCATCTGGAGGAGGATCAGCCAGATGTATTCGTGTGGCCTCAACATGTCGAAGTTGGGGCATCTGCCATATCTCACTTGGTAAATTCAACTCTCCATCAACAATTAAAGTTTGTAGACTCCAAAGTCGGGATATAGAAGACGACATCGCAGTCATCGGACCCATGCAAGAAACATATCTTAAGTTAATTAGCTGTAGAATTTCATGTATAGGATATCTATCAACCCCATTCAATACCCGTAGTAACCCAACCTGATCAACAGTGTAATCATTTGAATCCTCAGGAGAGAAGCATAACAAAGACCGTATAGGTACTGGTGATGTATCGGGCGTAAGTTTCATCCCTTTCCATTTGCCACCATTAATATTGAGGCGTTGTGTGATCTTTAGGTAACTTAAAGTATTGGGGTTATAAAGTTTTCTAGTAAGAATAAAATTGTCTTTCTGAGCTTCTGTCCTACATAGATTACTTAAAAGATCATGAATGCGGCAGGACCTCACTTCTCCACTAATTGATCTCCAATCAACCAAAACGAGATTCCTATCTATAAGATCTTCCAAATACTCATTTCCATTTTCTTCTAAGCTTTTATGCCCACATTGCCTTATGAATCCTTCAGCAACCCACAAACTGACTAGCTTGGAAACTTTGATGGTATAATCTTCTGGGAACACGGCAAAGTAAAGAAAACAAGGCTTGAGATATATAGGCATGTTATTATAACTCAACAATAATATCTTCATGTAAAACTCGTCATCTTGATTGCGCACTGCTGAAGTTACATCTTCTTCAATGTACTTCCAATTTTCTGTTTTCGACTTTGCAAGAACCCCACCAATAACAACAAGGGCCAAAGGAAGACCTCTGCATTTTTTTGCAATACTTCTTCCAATTACCTCGAGTTCAACGGGGCAACATTTGTCTGCATATATCTTTTGGGAGAGTAGATCCCAACTTTGTTCTTCATCTAGGAAATTTAGTTGATAAGGGCGACAAGACCCAATATCCATAGCCAACCTCAATAGCCTAGTAGTTACCAAGATTCGACTTCCATTATTGTTATCTGGAAGGAACATATTTATCATCTCCCACGCATTGATATCCCACATGTCATCCATCACTATCAAATACTTCCTCCCAAACAGAGTTTTGTGCAATTTATCTCCAAGTTCATCTTCATCATTCATGTCATGTGCATCATTTGAATTTTTATTATTAATCTTATGCAAAAGGCCTAGAAGAATCTCCTTTTTGGTATATTCTTGGGAAACCGTAAACCAAGCACGAACATGAAAGTGTTGCACGATAAAAGGATTGGTATAGACATGAGTGGCAAGAGTAGTCTTACCTATGCCTCCCATTCCAACAATAGGGATAATTTGACGATTAGATTCATCGGTGGAGAGAGCACCCATAATTTCGTTCACGTGGCCGTCGAATCCCACCATGATGTTTTTGCCAATCGGAAGAAGAGGCCTCGATGACGATGATGATAAACTAGCTTCCGTTGTTATGGAGTTTTTATGCTGCACATGATCTTTCTCGATTCTCACCAACTCTTCCTCGATGGAATCAAAATCTTGTATTGATGTTTGTACACCTTCAGATAAGGTTGAGGTTTCTACTGATCTGTCGACTTCAGATCCAGCAAGAATGTGGTTCATCACATTGTCTTCGATGATATACTCTGCTCCTTCAGCTACAACCCTGATTCTCGTCTCCAAATCTTCGATCTCTTTGTGATCTCCTCCAGTACTTGATTGATTTTTTTCGAGAAAATCTATCAAGAAATCGACTTTTTGTCGTAGACAATTAATCTGATCACGATCAAAATTGAAGTGATGATGAGGAGGTGGATTGAGGATCTGGTCAATAGTATGAGTGAGAGAAACTAAAGCCGCATATGTTGCAGCCATCTTTTTTGGATAATCGACTAACAGATTATGAAAAATTTGTGATTTCTTAGACACTAACAAGAAGATCAGAGCAAAGTCAAAATAGGATAATCAAACTGGAAAGATTGTGAATTAAGTTGTTACTCAGTCAGCATATATTTGGCATTTGATAACAATAAGGTCTTCATCATAAACACCTACCAATATGCATCAGCCGAAAGAAAGTCAAACATTAATATATGTAATTTGCAGAGATTGATGACTTGCACGAATATATGAGTTGAGGTTTTCTAGCTTTTCAATAATTAATTACATTTAAATAATAGGATAAATTACACTCAATACTTCTGAGGTATGCTAAAATAATTTTAAGGTCCTTGTGGTATCGATAATTACACTTACCCCTGAAACATAGTTAGAAACTCTAATGGGATAATAAATTGGATACATTACTCCGATAGGATTCTAACGGACTATTACTTTAGCTAGTATGGGTGCAATTTACCCTAAATAATATTTTTATGTGATGTAGTTGCTATGATAATTTATCAATTTTGTTGTAGCTCTACTTTGACAAAAACAAAATGTCATAAAAATTATATTTTAATTGATTTTTTAATAAAAGAAAAATTATGAATAAAAATATTTCCTAATTTCTTCCATGTCATTGATTACTATTTAACATTTTAGTTTATAAACTTCCAAGATTTCTTCCTCCTATTTAGATCAAGATTTAGTAGTGTTTATTATGTAAAGTCGAACAAAATTCACAGAGAAAAGCAAGTCGAATTCATTAGCTAGCAGCATTTTTTTTCAGTACAGAGTTCTTCATGAAACAGTTGTTTATGCCTGTATGTTTGTTCCAGCTTTTTCCTAACCTCTACTAAAAATTAAAAACCAATCTAATTTCTCTTATTCTTTACCCTCTTAAATACATAGTCATGTCATTCGCAAATAAAATGTTCTAAGAATAATATCATGGAACCTGCTACTTCTTGGTACACAAACAAACATCTTCACAACAGCCATGGGCAGATCTAATATGTCTACAAATTCTTCGTCTTCGTTATTGCTTCTTTATTCTCACAATTGCGTAAAAAGAGGACCCCTGGTTTTGTGCTTGAGAATTGAGATGACCTTTTATAAGTTGGAAAAGTTGGCGAAAGGCAGTTTTTCCTTGTACAATTGGAAATTCCTTAGCAGCCCCACCTGCTCGGACGACCGTTAGGTGTTTTGAACTACATTTCGGATAGCCATCCGAAATGCCGTGAGTTATTTTTCCTTTTTCTTGACTCGGACGGCCGTCTGAGATCTTGACCGGTCCAGTGGCTTTGACTTGTCCGATTTTGTCTACATTTTCTTATAAATTACAGTTTTGACCCTCAATTTATCAAATTCATCACTTTGTGCCTGAAGGACAATAAATCAAAAATTTAAGCATCAATTATCAATAAAATACACCAAAAGCTCCAATTAAAATATTAAGTGTACAAATATACACTTAACACACCTCCAAACTTGAATTTTTGCATGTCTTCAAGCAAAAATTAATCATAAGCAAATAACTCAACTAATGCATCTCCTCACATAGATCATTGACCAATTTCACGTTTTGAGAACTTTTAACTATAGTAAAAATTATACTTGCAAGCTCGCAATTCAAAAGCACTTAGTCACTTACCATTGCAAAAAACCACAAATCATACAGTTGCTTCAAGCATCCAATATTTGTTAATTAAAAATAGAAAAAAATTATACTTATGTACATATGTTGGGAAAATTACAGTTTATGTCCCTAAACTTTACCACTAAAACGATTTATGTCCTCAAACATTTCAATCCACGAAATATGTCCTCAAACTTGCCACTTTTGATCACTTTATGTTCTGCCGTTAACGTCGTCAGCTAACTTCGACGGAAATAGCACGCGAGGCTCACGTGACGTCTATGTGGCCGTTAAATGTGATGTGTAATAATATATTGAATATTAAATGTTGACGTGGCACAAGAATATACTAATTTCCTCTAACTCACTCTCCCAAATCCCAAATCCCAAATCCCAAATCACGTTTCATTCCCATACACCATAATTTTTCCACACTTCACAATTTCAATCACCTCAACCCATTCCCAAATTTTCAATCCAATTTGCATTCTTGCTCGAACCCATATTAAAATCGAAGTCATAAACCCATAAAAAATCCAAATATTCTCACATTTGAAGAGTTTTTCCCTTCTCAAAAAACAACAGATTCACGTGCAAACACATGCCTGCAATCGAGAGGAAGAAGGTAAACGCGACTCCTCTTCTGGTTCTGAAAAAAGATTTTAGAGGAAGCTTTAATTCTTCTCCCAACTCCGTCTCTAGAACGTTGGGGTCGTGTGATTCTTCGCCTGCTGATGCTTGTGCCCCTTGTGGTCTCAATGAAGCGAGCACAAGGATGGTGAAGATGGCACAAATTCTACCCAACTCAGCAAATTCAGAACCTGCCCAGAAGGTGTTCGACGAAATGTCTGAACCAATTCCGGAAAAAAAAAAACATGCAGCACCTGTCAAAGCTGCATATAATTCTTTTTTCGCCAAGAATAGAGTGCCCAACAACGGATTCCAGCTACCCGACTTCCCCAACGAAGTGGAAGAAGACATGATATTTCAGCCCGAAGATGAAAGTGAAATCGAGGAAACATTCGGCATTTGTATATTGGGCTATTTTGCTGGTAAAACACCACAAAAAAGGGCCATGGATTCACAGACGATTCTGCTATTTTCGAATTTCACCTCAATTGAAGGATTCGAAATGGGGTTTTAGGCATTGGATTTACGGGTTCATTGGGGATATGGAGAATTAGGGATTTTAGAATATAAATAGGGGAGGAGAATGACGTGTCGCTCCACATCACGTTTCGTCGACCAAGTAGGCACTGGGTGTTGTACAGGTCGACATTAACAGGTGACGTGAGCTAACTCCGGAAAAAAACAGGTCACGTGACGTGCTAACTCCGGAAATGTCTCCACATCACGTGACGTGCTATTTCCGTCGAAGTTAGCTCCCGACGTTAACGGCAGAACATAAAGTGATCAAAAGTTATAAGTTTGAGGACATATTTCGTGGATTGAAATGTTTGAGGACATAAATCGTTTTAGTGGTAAAGTTTAGGGACATAAACTGTAATTTTCCCATCATATGTTTGACTCCAAATTCTCATCAAATTCTTATACTCTACTAATACCGAATATCAAGCTATTGGGATCATTGGGGATTTTTGGCTTTCAATCGTTAGGTGTTTTTGTTCAAGGTAGGAAATATGGGTATAAGTGGCTAAACTTCTTGAATTGAGGTGATTACTCCAAAATTTTAAAGATAGGCGATTGAAACAATGAATTCACGTCTAAGGACTTAATAAACTGGATTCTCAAGATTACAAAAGTTGTTTACTCTTGCTCTTGAGCAAATAGATCGAGCTTTCAAAATAATTCAACTCCTACTCCTTTTTTCTCCCTTCTACTATTTTCTTCTTCTTCTCATCCTTTTATTTTATATATATCTATATATATATCTATATATATATATATATCTATATATATATATATATCTATATATATATATATATATATATATATATATATATATATATATATATATATATATATATATATATATATATATATATATATATATATATATATATATATATATATATGTAGCACCCCCCTTCTAGTCGGGCGATAAATCGAACCGGTTTATCGGAATATTTATTAAACTTGCGGAAGCAAAGGATCTCTTTGTAAATATTGAAACATTGAAATGGGGCGAAAATGCAATTATCAAAAATTTACTCCTTTGGGTAATGAAAACTTGCACTTTCACGAATAACTTTTCTTGGGTTACTTTAGCCGAACAAAGATTTCGTTTTTTTGGAATAAGTTTCGAAAGGAGGTTCTTCGTTCGAGTGCTACAATATCACGATCGGTTTTTGGTTCGAGAATAAATCAGAGTTCGAAAAGGTTATTTTGGTGAATAATTCGAAGTTTTCTAGCGAAGACATGAAAATGGCAAATCACGAAACTCAACATATTAAGGTAGGAAATAAGTGCGATTCATAATGAAAAACGAGTTCAAAAGTACGAAAAGAGAAATGTTACGGTTTTAGGGTTACACCACCAAAAGAAAATAACCAAAAGTTCTAGCAACGTTCATAGGTCCTCGTACTTCTTCCAAAATCCCGGGCAAGACCTCGATCCACTACTCGATCCATCCCGGCTGAGGATTACTACTACCTGCAATTAAAAGACATCTATATGAGCTATAAAGCTCAGTAAGAAATCCGAGTATTATCGAACTTTGGAAATACGTTATACATAATATATAATATTGTATACCCGTTCTTACCCACGTTTCGCACAACAACACAAGGCAATCGGTCAAATCACATATCTCACGAAAACACATCATTTAATAAGATCACGTAATTATGCAAAATGACTAAAATGCCCTTTTTGTGAAAATCATGAAAAACACATTTTTCGGTTTATCGGATCCGTGAAAGATTAATTTCTGTACCGGATAATAAACCTGTTACGAGCCCGTTTTCACTAAGTGGAATCAAACCTCTACCACATCATCCTAGTTGGATACCGGCCCACTATATCCGAGTTGTTTATTACCTGATATTCCATTAACCTTTCAAGTAAAAATCATTTTTTTTTCAACTTTTCGAAATAATGCTATAACCCACACATGACATCACAAATATCAATCAAGTGCCACAAATTACACAAATATCACAATTTACCACATAATTATATTTTGAGCAAAAATCCCAATTTCACACACATAAACACACAACCACACACGGCACACACACCATGCACAATCAGCACCCACACATTCACACAATTTCAGCATACACACACGCACAATCAACACATTAACCTCACTAATTATTCATCAAAGCAAGCTTAAGAACGAATACTCCTTTTTACCTTTCATTTAATGGACTTATTACCACATCTAGGTAATAATCCATTCCAATCAATTTCTCACAACCATTAAACACATCCAGCAGTAATTAAAGTACCAAAATACTAAAATTTATAATTCATAACCATTAAATCAAAACATGAACACTTAAGGCACACAACATATGCAAATGACATGCAATTATCCTAATTTTCGAAATATTAGCCAACTAATCTCAAAAATTCCCAAATTAAATCCTAGAACTCATAAATGACTCAAATTCCAGGTTCTGAAATTATTTTAAGTTTTTACAAAGTTTCGAAATTTTCTTGAAATAAAAACTTGGAAAATCCCTTTTTCAATTTAAAAATTCAAAACTCTAACATAATTCTAATTAAATAAAAAACTTGTTAAATAAAACTTTTTCTTATCTAATACTTACTGTAAAACAGATCCAAACTTTAAAAATGAGAGATTTTTCGGAAATTGCAGTTTTGACCCAAAAGTTTCGAAATTTGTACATGCAACCACACTAGAAGTTCAAAATCAACTTTTTCATAAAAACCCCTAATAAATCTGAAATTCTACTTTATTAGATGCAGAAAAATGAAGTTGGAAAATCTCTTTGTGCAGAAATTTCGGAAATTGCATATTTTACCCCAAAATATCTAGATCTACACATGCAAGCTTAATAGAATATCCAAATCAACTTTTTCTTACAAAAATTCTTTAAATCCGAAATTTTAGTTCAATAAATGCTAGAAATCAGTTTTGAAAACATTTTCCGGACAGACTTTACAAAAATTACAGATTTGGCCCAAACATTCGAAGATCTACACATGCAACCACAAAAAGTTAAAACTTTCATTTTCTTGAAAACCCCTTTTTGAAATCTGAAATTTTTAAGGCCTTTGGCCAATAAATGTTGTATCTAACCACTATTAACATAGATGATGCATGCAAGAACAAGAATTTAACAAGAAACACTCATTTTTCATTTTTCTTCAAAAACCCCTAAATTTTCGAAATCACTCCCAATCTTTTAGAAAATTTTGAAAACCCTTTTTTTTTTATACTATTGATGCCATTTAATTGCAGCAAGAATCGGCAATTCTTACCTTAATATCGAAGAAAGAAAAATAACCGAAAGGGATGAAAGCTTTCAAGCACCGAAGTTCAACCAAGCCACCTTGATTGTGAAGGAAATGGTGTGAGCTTCAAGGAGGGAGGAGTTGTGATCTCCCGAAAGAAGGCAAGTGGTCTTGATGGTGTTCTTGGAGTAGTCCAAGGCAAGTGTTAAATAAGGAACTCTCATTTTAAGTTTTGGGAATTTCTTTAAAATGTGAAGTGAGGTGGAGAGAGGAGGAGCCGATGATGGTGGTGATGGTTTCGGTGGAGAGAGGGGAGAGAGACAAGTAAGTGTAGATGTGTTGGAAGGAAAAAGATGAAGGTGTCTCTTCATCTTACTAATGAGGGTGGAGTGTAGGATTAGGGAAAATGATGAGTGTTTTGCCAAGTGTAATGCATGCCTAATTACATATAATTTATTTATTTAATTTAAATTACAACTTGCATCTTAACACACACACACACATATCCCGAACACACACACAATTTCGGACATATATATATATATATATATATATATATATATATATATATATATATATATATATATATATATATATATATATATATATATATATATGTATATAGACACTATATATGTATGTATACCTATGCATGCGTGTATGTACGAGTATAAATAAAATACG
>NW_012194797.1:1023441-1092651 GCF_000504015.1 Erythranthe guttata | reverse complement strand
ATAATCACATAATAATATTTCCTAAAGGTTTCCGAGTAAGGAATATAAATCTCGGGTTTTAGAATTTAGGTATATATATATATATATATATATATATATATATATATATATATATATATATATATATATAATTTATTTCAAGAATTTTCATCTATTCTACCTTATAAAGTATTGGCTAAAAGAAAGAACACCGTTTCTCCAAGGCTCAAATCAAGGTTAATTTTGATAAAATGTCGGCTTCAAAGGCTGAAACGGTTCAAAGAAGGCCAAATCATATCTCAAATCACTCATTACTCAACACATCTTATCATAAATTTCCTAAGGTGGGCTCTAAAACCGAAAATAGCTTAATCTAGCACAAATTAATTCCCAATTTAAAATAAAAAAACGTTCAACAAAAGTAATGCACAAACTGTGATTCCTAACAGTAGTTCGCTTCCAAGTTAAATTGAATCGGAAGATAACCGAACATCTAGTTTTTATCACAACAAAATAAGCAATTTCATCATCAAATTGGTCATATCTCATCATCACAACTCATCGATGTATTCGACTCAAGCAATTTTTTTATTCTTTTTTAATAAAACGACTAAAGCAATAAAACATCTTGAAACACGTGAATTTCCACAATGTGTTTTTAACTCTCCTACTTTCAAACTAAATTTTAGTTATGGCTTAGTGGGCTAAGTATATTACTTAGTGGGCTAAGTAGTGCTTATTAGTGGGGTTAAATTGTGGATATTATTTTAACTACTAAACTAACCCACTAACCCATGTTCTTGAGTGCTCTTGTAGTTGGTTTTCTTGCAGATCATGGGCTGAGGAGTGGAAGCTTGGAATGTCTATAAATACCGACTTCAAGACTCAAGGAATTTTTAAGGATTCGAAGAAACAAAAAACCGAGAGCTGAAAAGAATACATGAGAGTTTTAGTGTGTTTCTAGAATCTCTGTTGTACGTACTCCTCACGAGTACATTCTTTGAAATCTAGAATTTTTAGTATTTATCTTTTTGTTTCTAGATTTGGTTGTAAGAATGATCAAGCTAGTGATTCATTCATAAGGAAGAAGTTTTTGTACTTCTTCTCTTTGTATTCTTGTAATACTGTTTTTAAAATAAGTTTTTACGTCATTTAAAGGGCAAGTTCACAAGTTTTTACTTGTGAACATTTTTAATCTGAGTATTGTTTTTATATTTCCGCTGCATGTTTATACAAGTGTCATAACACTTAATATAACACCTCTGTATTAAACGAATTCGGGACCATAAATTCTTTCAATTGGCATCAAGAGCCAACACTTGACGTATACTAAGTGTTTGTTCCTATTTCTTTTTCAGAAACGAATTCGTGATGGATACTCAGATGACTGCTTCTATGCGATCTCCTGTACTTGATGGCACAAACTACACCTACTGGAAAGTCAAGATGAGGGCGTACATCAAAGCCATTGACGAGAGAGCCTGGAGATCTATTGTTACTGGATGGAAGCTACCAACTATAACAGATGCGGATGGGGATGTATTTCCAACACCAGAAAACGGTGGACAGCAGACGATTTATCAAATGCCAATCAAAACTCAAAGGCGTTAAATGCAATCTTTAATTCAGTAGATTTAACAATGTTTAAACTGATCTCAGTGTGCACTTCTGCGAAGGATGCATGGGAGGTTCTTCAGTTACATTGTGAAAGATCAGACAGTGTTAGAAGAACTAAGCTCAGATTACTCACTTCCAAATTTGAGAGACTCAGGATGGAAGAAACTGAAACAATTTCTCAATACAATGAGAAATTGATCGATTTAGCTAATGAATTTCAATCCTTAGGTGGTCCCTTGAGCAATGAGACACTGGTGAATAAGGTACTGAGAACTCTTCCAGAAAGATTCAGCATGACAGTTACTGCAATTGAGGAGGCCAAAGACACATCATCTCTACGTCTGGAAAAATTAATTGGTAGCTTAAAGTCTAGAGAGATGAACTTTGAAGATCAGAGAAACGAGAAAGGTAAGGCCATCTCAAATTCACTCCAGGCAGAATTAGAAAAGAAAGAAGTTGCTCCGGAGTATGATGATGATGCAGAGGAATGTGTCAACAATGTGGCATTTCAGATTCAGAAATTCAATAGGGCATACAGACGAAGTGGAATCAAGCCCAGACAGTTATTTCCAGATGGCTCTCCACAAAATCGACAAACTCAGCCCCGGAACAGATCTATTCCACAGAGAACATTTCCTCAAACATCTTCTCAAAACACTTTAAAAAATTCTCCATTTATTCGTTCAAATTATGAACCACCTAACTTGGATCATATTAAATGCAGGGCTTGCTCAGGATTTGGACATTATGCTAATGAATGTGCAAATACCTTGAGAAGAAGAGGAATGAGCCTGATTTGTGCTGTCAGTGATGAGAAGGAAGAGCAACCTGAACAGACAGAGGAGCAGCAACCCACAAAACAGGCTCTTTCTGTCAGATATTTCATTGAAAATTGTCCTGAAACAGAATCATAGGGAGTTTCTCTAGATGCTGCAACACTTTCTGAAACACTTTCAGTAACTGAAATTTCTGAGTTAGATAATAGTCATTATACATGTTTGAACTCTATTTCTTTGAATGCTGCAGAATACAGTAAAGAAGCAGTGGGAGATGAGGAAGAAATGTATAAGAAATTGTTCAGCGACTTGGAGAATAAGACTCATGCTCTAGATGCAGCCAACAAGGAAAATTCTTACCTTAAAGAAACAAATCACTCATTTGGAGGTTGGAATCACCAAGAAGGATCTTGAATCGGCAAAGGTGAAAGATGAACTCAAAGAATAAACTCTAGCAATCAAGAGGATAAATACCGGCACAACTAAACTCGAAGAGATTGTGTCACTGGAGAAGTACACCAAAAATGAAGGTCTAGGGTTCAAAAAACAAGTGAAGAAACACAAGCCAGTAAAGAAGAAGGAAATTGTCTTTGTAAAAGAGAAGGGTTCAAATGGAAAAGAATGCAGAAATTCCACAATCACCACTCCAGATTTCAGAATAAGGAGATACATTTGTCATTACTGTTTCTCACCAGGACATTGTTAGAGTAGGTGACCAACAAGCCAACATGTGGCTGTGGTCTTTCGTATTTATTATTGTAATAAACGAACCTTTATTCGTATTAATGATAAAACACCTTGGCATTCTATATCTTTGTCCCTTTGTCACAAGCATAGATATAGTCCTTACAGTTATTACAAGTACTAGTAATTGATCGTTAGGATCGTGAGATATTTACTCAAGTATTATTACTGTTAAACGTGTTCCTAGTCGAAGGGTTACGCCACTAATGAGGATATCCGCCTTTCCCATTAAGACTAGCACTTAGTGTATGTGTACTGCATCTCATCAGTAAACGGTATTGTGATATCGGCATGCATAAGTGGGTGCTCGTAAGTTGACGAGTTCACTGAACTCCCTCACCCTAGAAATTTCTAAGTGGTTCCCAATAATCGAGTAGAGATAACTATGGTATAGTTGTACACCATTAGTCCTTATGACCTAGACATCACCGTGACTTCACTAGAGGACCAGCTGTATCGTGACCTGTCCCTGAGTTCCACCGAGGACCATCCCAAGGGCCAGTGTTCGTGCAGTCCGAAATCTAGTGGGAGGTCTGTGCATTGTAGTCGGGCATTCGATCGCTAGAATAGTCTTGGATGTCCTGTGTGTTCTGAAAGTTTGTAATCATTCTAAGTCTCTGGCCAGAGCTGACTAAGTGATGATTAGAGAATTCGATTCTCTAAGTCATGCACGTGACGATTACAACACTTGGAACGATCGCACCGTCATCGAACATATAAAGAGGTCTCGATGAACCAATGCCTCTAGTTCGATCGGGACATATGTATCGAAGGGACCGTACTGTACGTTAACTATATCTGAAGGTTCTTGCAGGCACTTCATTTGTATCTAGGGAATCATGATGCGTAGTTGCTAGACGCCAATCTTGATACGTTGGGTGATTAAGGTGAAACGAGCTTCATCTTAATCGTAACTCTAAGGGACGAGTTTTGACCACAAAGGGTTGTGGGCCCACGGCTAGCTTACACCTGAACCATCGAGGGTCACACTGCTCGTGCACATGAGATCTTTGAATAAACGGTCAGAGATAAAATAGTTTATCTTTGCATGATTGGAAGTCAATATGATTGGATCCAACATTCGTGATTTGGAATTATGAATGAGAATAAGAAAAGGAAACGAATAGACGAACGTATTAGTGAACTTTCTAAATCGGGAAGTTTCCAAATTTAGAAAGTGCACTGAACTAGGGTTTCCACTTTTGGAAAGTTGGAAATTGAATGTTGGCACTCGTAATGACGAGGATATTATAATGATTCCGAAATTGTAATCGTTGCAATTTTCCGATCATTGAATTGAGAGAAACGAGCAAGTAAAGGAACTAACGAGCTTAAGCTGTTGGGCCCGGTCCAACTTAAGCCCGTTAGGGTTTTATGCAAGGGACTATAAATACTTGATTTATAGGCCTTGCACAAAGACACAAGACCTAATCAAAACCATAGCCGCTCACCTCTCTCTCGGCCTCTCTCCCGCGGCCATCACCGGCGCCGTCGCCGGAACCTCGCCGGAATCGGCCGTTAATCGGCCGATTGCTTTGGTAGTTTCTTTCCTTCTCTTTTTTCTTCCGTTTTTCTAACTATTACGTGTCTAGTGCCACGTGTTTAGTAGATCAAAGTATACGAGGTGAAATCTGAGAGGAGGAAGATCGTAGATCGAAGAATCGAGGAGCAGCACACGAGCCGAAGCCGCACGCAACCCCACGCGCCGCCCGAAGACCGCGCGTGAGTTACACGCGCCGCCGTGGCCGTCTCGCCGCTGCTGCCGCCGCACCGTTGCTGCCCCGGATTGTACGGATTGGTTTCCGTAGCAATCTCGACTTGCTGAGCACTCCTACCTCACGCTTCAAGAGGTAAACACACGAATCTCATGTTTCGATTCGTTTACGTTTAAACTAAGTATTCATGTTTGCTTTCGTATGATTTTATGTGATTATGTGAAATCATAATTTTATTGCGAGCATGTTATTTGATTTAAACGCGAGCATGCTAGTTGATTTAATTTCGATTAAGTAATTTAGCATGTATGTTGTTTTTAATTTCGCTGGAAGCGCAAAGGTACGCAATTAATTGATTTAATTTATCGGGCATGTGCTTATGTGCTTTAAAGTTGTTTAAATCGCATAAAATATTTGTTTTCCGCTGCGTACACGTGTCCGAAACCCAACAGTGGTATCAGAGCTCGTTGCGCAATTAATTGCGTTCGTTTTAATATGCTATGATTTTATGCATGTTCGATTTATTAAAGTAGTGATTGTTGTATTATGTAATTGGGAGTTTTCGTAAGTTTAAAATATTTTTGAAATATTGTTTAGAATTTTTCCAGCTTTAAAATTGTTTAAAATTGGAAAATCGGAGCTGAAATTATTTTTAAAACGTCGGTTTTTTAATTGTTCGGATCGAACCGGTCGAACCGGCCGGTTCGATGGTTGTGTGCGATCTAGTTGACCGAATCCACGTGGATTCGGGTCGGTCAGACCGGTTCTCGGTCCGACTGACCCGGCCCACCGATTTGGGTCAACTGGACCGGGCAGAACCGGACCGCTTCGGTCCGAACCGGTCAGACCGGTTGGGCCGAACCGGTTCACTGAAAAAAAAAAAAATATATTTTTATTTCAGATTTCTAAAATTAAATTTAAAACAAATTGATTTTAATTTTTGGAAAATTATTTTCAATTAATCCCAATTAGATAATTGGATCGACAATCATCTATTTTAGTAAATAGGTGTTAGATTAATTAATTAATTTAAATTGTTAAATTGATTTCAATTAATAGAACCCATATATAACATTGATTATAGTTCAACTTAATTAGTAGTACCTCAACATTATTTGAATGATTTATGCTAGTTGAGGTTCTATAATTATTTTGAAAAACCCGATAATTAATTAATGTAATTAATTATGAAATTAGGTCGTATGTTCCTCTTAGGACAATATGCGTTTCCATATACCTTTAGAGAACATAGATGTAGGAATCACATAGACCAATCCGAACCTTCTGATGAGATAAAAACTTTTTAATAAAACCCCTCATTCTTAATCTAATTAAGAATCATTTCAAGCTATAAAGAAAAACCCAATCTGTTGAGTTATTTCTTTCCTTCTGCCAACGGTTGGATTATGTGTAGCCCTTTACTGTAGTGCAGTAAGCCGTGTTAGCGGGGAGTGCTATGGTAGAGTAAGCTGTAATTCAATTGACATAGCGATGAAGGTAGCCATAGAAAAGGGTTATGTTGGATTAACGTGGTCGGCTAGATTAACTAGGGACTACATTAGTTTGGCATAATCAAGTTCTATGAGCATCTTTGATTGGTAGGTTAGACTTGACACACGACGATTTTGATATTCGCGAGATTAACTTAGGTCATTATCAAGTGTGAGGAAAATTAATTTAGGGTCATATTGTGGATATGATTGATTGTGATCTACCTTTGGGCAAATATAATCGGGCTAGATTAACTACGGGTTATATTTGTCTATTGGACCTAAAGCCCATTAAGAAAAATCAGTTTTCTCGTTTGTCTACTAGAGGGAAGTGGAACTCGATAAAATTAGTGGGAGAACAATTAAATCACATAAGTCCAAACATTTAATTGTAACAATCATTTAACGCGAATCTCTAATAATCCTCTTCTCTATATGTCTCAGATAATCATGTCTAAGAATCCCATAAAGTCAATCCTCGACAATAAACTCAATGGCCCTAATTACCTAGATTGGTTGCGCAGTCTTAAGCTTGTGCTAACCGTTGAGGGGCGTCTCTATGTTTTGAACGAGAGACTTCCCGCCACTAGACCTGCCACAGCGACTGATGCTGAAAAGGAAACTTATGAAGTTTGGAAGAAAGATGACACTCATGCTAGGTGCTATATGATAGCCGCCATGGAGCCCGCGCTTGCGAGGAAATATGAGTCTCACATGCATGCTTTCGATATAAAGGCTGATCTCGATAGCATGTATAGTGAGAATATTAGGGCATCGAGGTACGCTGCTACAAAGGAGTTGATCACGGCGAGACTGCGCGAAGGGACTTCGGTCCACGAGCACTGTCTCAAAATGATCACTCTCCTTGAAAAGCTAGTGAATCTTGATGTCACCCTCCCGGCCGAGCTCTCGTTGGATTTGATCCTGTTATCTCTCCCTAGTTCCTATGAATCGTTCATAGTGAACTTCAACATGAACAAACTAGATCCTCCCTTGGATGAGTTAATGAACATGTTGGTCAGCTTCGAGTCCACCATTAAGAAAGAGAAGTCTGTTCTCGTTGCTGCTACTTCTGGAAAGAAGAGTTCTTTCAGAAAGAAGAGAAAGGAAAGAGTTCCCTTCCCAAACAACAAGTTCGAAGTGGGTGAAGGTAGTGGGGGCCCCAAAGCAAAGGTTGGCAAGCAAGTTGATGATGCTTGCCATCACTGTGGAAAGAAAGGACATTGGCGCCGCAACTGCAAGGCTTACCTAAAGCAGAAAGGTTCTGAAAAGGGTACGTATTTCATTGACGTAAATTTATCTGTCAACTCTTCTTCTTGGGTATTGGATACGGGCTGTGGCTCACATTTGTGCAATGATTTGCAGCTAATAACAAGAAGTCGAAGGCTTAGAGCGGGTGAGACCTACCTAAGGATGGGGAATGGAGCAAGAGTTGCTGCTGAAGCCATTGGCACAATTTACTTAAATGTTTTGGATTCTAGTTTTCCTATTGTTTTGAACGATTGTTTATTTGTTCCGTCCCTCATTAGAAACCTTATTTTTATTTATGTATTAGATATTGAAGGTTTTACTTTTGTTTTTGGTAATTCGATTTGCATTATACAAAAGAATGAGAATTTGATTTGCAAAGGACGACTATTAAACAACTTGTATGAACTAAATCCAAATGAAATACCTATTAATGTTATATCAGCAAAACGTAAGGAGATAGATCAAAACCCCGCACAACTTTGGCACGCTAGATTAGGTCATGTCTCTTTGAGAAGGATGAACGATTTTGTCAGTGAAGGATTGTTCTCTTTGGAGGACGTGAAATCACTACAAACTTGTGAATCTTGCCTTAAAGGGAAAATGACCAAGTCACCCTACAAAGGGAAAATGGAACGAGCCGAGGGTCTTTTGGATTTGATCCATACAGATGTATGTGGTCCACTAAGTGTTAGTGCGAAGGGTGGATATAACTACTTCGCTACCTTTACCGACGATTATTCTAGGTATGGGTATGTGTACTTGATGAAGTACAAGTCTGAAACATTTGAAAGGTTCAAAGATTTTAGACACGAAGTGGAAAAACAACTCGGACGAAGTATTAAGAAGCTGCGATCCGATCGTGGTGGAGAATACTTGAGCATCGAGTTCATTGACTATCTAAAAGAGAATGGGATACAATCCCAATGGACTCCACCGGGAACTCCTCAACTTAATGGAGTCTCCGAACGTCGGAATCGAACTTTATTAGATATGGTTCGATCAATGATGGGGTTCACGAACTTACCGGCATACTTGTGGGGTCATGCACTTCGTACTGCCGCGTATTTGCTGAATAGAGTTAACACCAAAGCAGTTAAATCCACACCTTATGAACTTTGGCATTCCCGGAAACCCAACTACAAACATATTAGGATATGGGGTTGTCCCGCTTATGTGAAGCGATTAGTGGGAGATAAGTTGGATAGTAAATCCGACTTATGCTATTTTGTGGGGTATCCCGAAGACTCGATGGGATACGAGTTCTTCTATGTCAAATAAGGAAAGATGTTTGTTTCGAGAAATGCCACCTTTTTGGAAAGGGAGTTTCTATCCGATAGAAAGGGCAGCATGATAGAACTTGAAGTAGTTCAAAAACCACAAAGTGAAGTTCAAGCGCAAGAACAAGTAATCAAACCAATACAACAATCCACTAATACACCTCCTGAACCTACCGTACGTAGATCCGAAAGAGTTCGGAAAATGCCGGATAGGTTATTCCTCCTCGAAAATGATGAAGATCATGTTGATCTTGGACAAGATCCAAGAACATACAATGAGGCCGTATCGGATGCGGATATGGGACATTGGCTAACTGCCATGAAATCCGAGATGGACTCCATGTACTCTAACAAGGTGTGGACCTTGGTAGATCCACCCAAAGGAATTGTTCCTATAGGCTGCAAGTGGATCTATAAGAAGAAAATTGGAGTTGATGGAAAGGTATCGACCTATAAAGCTAGATTGGTAGCGAAAGGATACACTCAAAGGCAAGGCGTTGACTATGAGGAAACCTTT
Organism: Erythranthe guttata; assembly: GCF_000504015.1. Next base: position 1,083,285 of record NW_012194797.1, on the reverse strand, counting down.
TCGCCAGTCGCGATGCTGAAGTCCATTAGGATTTTGCTGGCCATAGCTGCGTGGTACGACTACGAGATATGGCAAATGGATGTGAAGACCGCCTTCCTTAATGGAGATATTGAGGAAGAAATTTACATGGCGCAGCCGGAAGGCTTCATATCTTCTGGAAGTGAGCAAAAGGTTTGCAAACTCCAGCGATCCATTTATGGATTGAAACAAGCATCCCGAAGTTGGAACATTAGGTTCGACTCAACTATCAAAGAGTTTGATTTTGAGAAGAATCCGGAGGAACCTTGTGTATACAAGAAGGTTAGTGGGAGGGCAGTGATATTTTTAGTGCTTTACGTTGATGACATTCTACTCATTGGGAATGACGTAGGAATGCTGCAACAAACGAAAGCATGGTTGTCCACACGTTTCTCAATGAAGGATTTGGGAGAAGCATCTTATGTATTAGGAATACGCATCTATAGATATAGAGCAAGAAAGATGCTTGGCTTATCCCAAAGCCTGTACATAGACACCATTATGAAACGGTTTAGCATGGAAGAATCCAAGAAGGGATTCTTGCCAATGTCCCATGGGGTTCGTCTCTCGAAATCTATGTGTCCGCAAACACCTAGTGAAATCGAGGAGATGAAAAGGACGCCTTATGCTTCTGCCATAGGAAGCATAATGTATGGCATGCTATGTACGAGACCCGATATTGCGTATGCTGTGAGTGTCACAAGCAGATATCAGTCTAACCCCGGCCCGGCTCACTGGAAATCCGTGAAAGATATCCTCAAGTACTTGCGAAGAACTAAGGATATATTTTTGGTCTATGGGGGTGCCGAGTTGAAATTAGAGGGTTTTACTGACTCTAGTTTTCAATCGGATGTGGACGACTTAAAGTCGAATTCTGGATTTATATTCATGCTTAATGGTGGTGCCGTGTGTTGGAAGAGTTCCAAGCAAAGCACGACGGCCGATTCCACTACCGAAGCGGAATACATTGCAGCGTCCGAAGCGGCGAAAGAAGGGACTTGGATAAGGAAATTCATCCAAGAGTTGGGTGTCATTCCTGATGCTAGTGATCCAGTACCGTTGTACTGTGATAACACCGGAGCCGTGGCGCAAGCTAAGGAGCCACAATCTCATCAGAAGTCGAAGCATATTCTGATGAAGTATCAAGTGATCCAAGAGATCATTGATAGAGGTGAAGTTAAGGTTGAACGAGTCGCCTCGGAAGAGAACGTTGCAGACCACTTCACGAAGCCTTTACCGAGATCGGTCCATGAGAAACATCGAGAGTCGATGGGATTGCGATTTATGGGTAGTTGGCTTTAGGTCAAGTGGGAGATTGTTAGAGTAGGTGACCAACAAGCCAACATGTGGCTGTGTTCTTTCGTATTTATTATTGTAATAAACGAACCTTTATTCGTATTAATGATAAAACACCTTGGCATTCTATATCTTTGTCCCTTTGTCACAAGCATAGATATAGTCCTTACAGTTATTACAAGTACTAGTAATTGATCGTTAGGATCGTGAGATATTTACTCAAGTATTATAACTGTTAAACGTGTTCCTAGTCGAAGGGTTACGCCACTAATGAGGATATCGGCCTTTCCCATTAAGACTAGCACTTAGTGTATGTGTACTGCATCTCATCAGTAAACGGTATTGTGATATCGGCATGCATAAGTGGGTGCTCGTAATTTGACGAGTTCACTGAACTCCCTCACCCTAGAAATCTCTAAGTGGTTCCCAATAATCGAGTAGAGATATCTATGGTATAGTTGTACACCATTAGTCCTTATGACCTAGACATCATCGTGACTTCACTAGAGGACCAGCTGTATCGTGACCTGTCCCTGAGTTCCACCGAGGACCATCCCAAGGGCCAGTGTTCGTGCAGTCCGAAATCTAGTGGGAGGTCTGTGCATTGTAGTCGGGCATTCGATCGCTAGAATAGTCTTGGATGTCCTGTGTGTTCTGAAAGTTTGTAATCATTCTAAGTCTCTGGCCAGAGCTGACTAAGTGATGATTAGAGAATTCGATTCTCTAAGTCATGCACGTGACGATTACAACACTTGGAACGATCGCACCGTCATCGAACATATAAAGAGGTCTCGATGAACCAATGCCTCTAGTTCGATCGGGACATATGTATCGAAGGGACCGTACTGTACGTTAACTATATCTGAAGGTTCTTGCAGGCACTTCATTTGTATCTAGGGAATCATGACGCGTAGTTGCTAGACGCCAATCTTGATTCGTTGGGTGATTAAGGTGAAACGAGCTTCATCTTAATCGTAACTCTAAGGGACAAGTTTTTACCACAAAGGGTTGTGGGCCCACGGCTAGCTTACACATGAACCATCGAGGGTCACACTGCTCGTGCACATGAGATCTTTGAATAAACGGTCAGAGATAAAATAGTTTATCTTTGCATGATTGGAAGTCAATATGATTGGATCCAACATTCGTGATTTGGAATTATGAATGAGAATAAGAAAAGGAAACGAATAGGCGAACGTATTAGTGAACTTTCTAAATCGGGAAGTTTCCAAATTTAGAAAGTGCACTGAACTAGGGTTTCCACTTTTGGAAAGTTGGAAATTGAGAGTTGGCACTCGTAATGACGAGGATATTATAATGATTCCGAAATTGTAATCGTAGCAATTTTCCGATCATTGAATTGAGAGAAACGAGTAAGTAAAGGAACTAACGAGCTTAAGCTGTTGGGCCCGGTCCAACTTAAGCCCGTTAGGGTTTTATGCAGGGGACTATAAATACTTGATTTATAGGCCTTGCACAAAGACACAAGACCTAATCAAAACCCTAGCTGCTCACCTCTCTCTCTCGGCCTCTCTCCCGCGGCCATCACCGGCGCCGTCGCCGGAACCTCGCCGGAATCGGCCGTTAATCGGCCGATTGCTTTGGTAGTTTCTTTCCTTCTCTTTTTCTTCCGTTTTTCTAACTATTACGTGTCTAGTGCCACGTGTTTAGTAGATCAAAGTATACGAGGTGAAATCCGAGAGGAGGAAGATCGTAGATCGAAGAATCGAGGAGCAGCACACGAGCCGAAGCCGCACGCAACCCCACGCGCCGCCCGAAGACCGCGCGTGAGTTACAAGCGCCGCCGTGGCCGTCTCGCCGCTGCTGCCGCCATACCGCTGCTGCCCCGGATTGTACGGATTGGTTTCCGTAGCAATCTCGACTTGCTGAGCACTCCTACCTCACGCTTCAAGAGGTAAACACACGAATCTCATGTTTCGATTCGTTTACGTTTAAACTAAGTATTCATGTTTGCTTTCGTATGATTTTATGTGATTATGTGAAATCATAATTTTATTGCGAGCATGTTATTTGATTTAAACGCGAGCATGCTAGTTGATTTAATTTCGATTAAGTAATTTAGCATGTATGTTGTTTTTAATTTCGCTAGAAGCGCAAAGGTACGCAATTAATTGATTTAATTTATCGGGCATGTGCTTATGTGCTTTAAAGTTGTTTAAATCGCATATTTTTTTTGTTTTCCGCTGCGTACACGTGTCCGAAACCCAACAGACATATCCGTCCATTTTGTGAAAAACTAAGTAGTGACAAAGTGTTGTACAGAATGAGTCACATCACTCCAGGGAACACCTCCAAGAAAAAGGTAGAGTTTACCAAAAATGAGTGTAGAATATGGACTCCCAAATGTAAACTTATGTGCAAAGCAGTATACACGTCTTTAAATGCTAACATTTCAGGTTCATGGTACTTTTATAGTGGATGCTCTAGGCACATGACTAGAACTAAAGAGTTTCTATCAAACTACCATACACTCAATGGTGGACGTGTAACCTATGGAGGAGGAGCTAAGGCAAAGTGGTTGGACGTGGAACACTCAACATTGAGGGACTTCCAAAACTTTCAAATGTCTTACATGTTGAAGGATTGGGATCAAATCTCACCAGTATTAGTCAATTGTGTGATGATGATCTACGTGTTCAATTTGATAAGTACTGATGTTCTGTGTTTGATAATCAAAATCATTGTGTACTAACAGGTTCCAGGTCTATGGACAATTGTTATCAAACAGGTGACACCATCTCATGCAAGAGCTCAAGAGTAAGTGAAGTAGAGCTGTGGCACCAGAAACTAGGGCACACAAACTTCAAAAATCTGAAGCTGCTCAACAAGTACAATGCCATAAGAGGAATTCCAGATCTCAAGATCAAGGACGTCCCTATATGCGGAATGTGCCAGAAGGGAAAGCAAACTAGAGTACCACACAAAGTGTTACAACACGTTGGGACCACCATTTGTTTTGAACTTGTACATATGGACCTTATGGGTCCTATAGAGGTAGAAAGTCTAGGTGGTAAAAAATATGTATTTGTGTGTGTTGATGATTTTTCGAGATATACTTGGGTGTATTTCTTAAGAGAAAAATCTGATACTTTTGAAGTTTTCAGAAATTTGTACAGGTTTGTTAGAACTCAATTTCAAGTTTCTATTCGAAGAATAAGGTCTGATCATGGAAAATAATTTGAAAATGCTTTATTTTATACTTTTTGTAATAAAAATGGCATAAAGCATGAATTTTCTGCTCCAAAAACTCCTCAGCAAAATGGTATTGCTGAAAGAAATAACAGAACTATCCAGGAGATGGCTAGGGTAATGATAAGTGCAAAAAATATGTCTAAAATGTTTTGGGCTGAGGCTGTCAATACAGCCTGTCACATCTCAAATCGTGTGTATCTAAGATTAGGGTCTATGATGACTTCATATGAAATTCTTTATGGTAAGAAACCTAATCTAGAATACATGAATGTGTTTGGATGTGTTTGCTATGTCCTAAATGACGGAGATCATCTAGCTAAATTTGATTCAAAAAGTGATTTGAGTTTATTTGTGGGATACTCTAATAACAGTCATGCATATAGAGTATATAACTTAAGAACTCGAACCATTATTGAATCTGTAAATGTGGTATTTGATGATTTTGCTGATCTCCGCAGTAAAACAGCTGAAGATGAAGTTGATGACCTGATTGCTGAAGAAGAAACAGCCGGAGGAGACACTACTGCCACAGGTGCTCCAGATATACACATTCCAGTGTCAAGAGAAGAGGGTGTTGAGCCAAGTGTTACCACATCTGAGTCAATACTTCCTACGGAGAACACAGAAGCTGAAACACAACCAACTCATGATGTCTGCAGAAAGGAACCATCCAGTAGAATCCAGAAAAATCACCCCTCTACTCAAGTTGTGGGAGATATCTTTGATGGGATAAGGACCAGAAGAAAAGAGAGGGTGAATTACAGAGATATGGTAAGATTTGCAAATTTATCTTCTGAATGTGCACTAACTGGACCTACTTGTTTTGTATCTCCGGTTGAACCAAAGAATATTGCAGAAGCACTGAAGTATAAGTTTTGGATCAATGCAATGCATGAAGAACTGAATCAGTTCATCAGGAATGATGCTTTGTACTTAGTTCCTAGACCAAGTCATGTTAATGTGATAGGAACTAAGTGGATCTTCAAGAACAAAACTGATGAAAAAGCTACAGTTGTTAGAAATAAGGCTAGGTTAGTAGCACAAGGTTACACTCAGATAGAAGGTATAGATTTTGATGAGACATTTGCTCCAGTAGCTAGAATTGAATCTATTAGGTTACTTCTTGCTATAGCCTGTTTTCTTAAAATCAAACTGTATCAAATGGATATCAAAAGTGCATTTCTAAATGGTGTCTTAAATGAAGAAGCATATGTAGAGCAGCCCAAGGGTTTTGAAGATTCTGCCAAGCCTAATCATGTGTTCAAACATAAGAAGGCTTTGTATGGTCTTAAACAAGCTCCTAGAGCTTGGTATCAAAGACTAACTGACTTCTTACTTGAGATACAGTTTACCAGAGGAGAGGCAGACCGAACTCTATTTGTTAAAAGAACAAATAACCATATCATTATTGTACAGATATATGTTGATGATATTGTTTTTGGTTCTACTTGTGCTAACCTTTTACAGTCTTTTGTAGATTATATGTCTTGCACTTTTGAAATGAGCATGTTAGGAGAGTTGAATTACTTCCTAGGACTCCAAATTAAACAGACAGGTGAAGGAATTTTTGTAAATCAAAAGAAGTATGCTCTCAATCTGGTCAAGAGGTTTGAGTTGGAGTCAGCCAAGCACATGAAAACTCCAATGGGATCAGGTCAAAAACTCTCCAAGGACGATGTTGCTGAGGATGTTGACAGCACCCTATACAGAAGCATGATTGGAAGCCTTCTGTATCTAACTGCAAGCAGACCTGACATTATGTTTAGTGTTTGTGTGTGTGCCAGGTACCAAGCTAATCCCAAAGTCACTCATCTAAAAGTTGTGAAGAGGATTATTAGGTATGTTGCAGGTACAGTAGACTTAGGTATTCAGTTTTTCAAAGACACTAATACTAATTTGATAGGTTTTAGTGATTCTGATTGGGTTGGGGATATTAGTGACAAAAAAAGCACATCATTAAATGTCCAAACATGTACGCAAAATATTCATAGTGAAATCATTCTACAAGAATATTACATATTACTCATCTTGACAAATAGATTAATTCATAAACTTCTTATCTTCATTCACCAACAAAGTACAACTCATACAACAATCTATTCATGAATCATAAAGTACTCGAAACATCAACCGAGATTTTCAAACAAATATCAAATGACATCAAATAAATATGCTACACAACTTCTCATGCAAATTCGAATTTATCTAGCATGCATTCATATAATAAAGAATTTCAAGGGGTTAAGGCTTACTTGAAAATTGATAAAATTCAGATACTACAGAGAAGATTATACGTTCTACGAAAGTAGGTCACCGTCTCACAAACGAACCACGCTCACAATTTCTCGAAGTATTCTAGCCCCACGACAATTGTTCTTCCACGATCACTGCGAGCAATTCGTGCAGATAACGTGTTGTAAATCGCCCTAATGGTATTGCTCTTCGGTTTGATGATTTGTGGAAAATAAAGTATGACAACAATAATATAATATAGAGAGAGAATACAAAGAAAAAATTCGTAGAGAGATTAATAAGCGTGTGTTATTGGGGGAGGGAGAATTCCATTATATAGGTGAAAAACCACCGGGAGTTACAAGAGAAGTTACAAAGGAAGTTATTCTACCATTAACACAAATGAAAAGACATGGGGTAGGGTAGTGATCTAGTGGGGAGTTGGGTGGTTATGTTAGGAAACCCCACAACCATATTATTTACAACAAAATATAATATATTATTGTGTTTTTTCTATTTTACAGCGCGCGCGCGCACACACACACACACACACACACACACACACACACACACACACACACACACACATATATATATATATATATATAACACCCCACCTTTCCAAAACCCGAAAACCCTAAAACCCGAGAATAATATTCCTATCTCGAGAATCCGTAGGTAATATTATTACATGATATTACGTGACTTACGTGAATAATTACATGCGCTATTTAATATGGTGATTTCGTGATATTTATTTTCGGGAATATATATATATATATATATATGTGTGTGTGTGTGTGTGTGTGTGTGTGATTTATATGATTTAAATTCCCATAAATTGAAATTCTAGGAATTTCGTGAATTACGTGACTTATGTGAATTATATTGTGATTATATATACGTACATACATACACATACATACATGCATACATAGCTACATGCATACGTATATACATTTTCATACGTGCGTATACATACATATATACTAATACTTGCATTTTATATTTGAGTATATTTACATGGTATATATATATATATGTGTGTGTGTGTGTGTGTCCGGATGGTGTGTGTGTGTTGTTATGCAAGTTGTGTTTATTTTAAATAAATAAATTAGTGATAAATTGTGCATGCCTTTACACTTGGCAAAATGCTAATCATTTTCACTAATCCTACACTCCACCCTACTTAGTAAGATGAAGAGACACCCTTCATCTTTTTCCTTCCAACACCTAGCCATTTACTTGTCTCCTCCTCCTCTCTCCACCGAAGCCATCACCACCACCATCGGCCTTCTCCTTCTTCCACCTCACCTCCATATTTTCAAGAAAATCAAAAATAAAAATGAAGGTCCCCTATTTAACCCTTGCTATAGATTACTCCAAAAACACCATTAAAACTACTTGCCTCCTTACGGGAGATAATAACTCATCCCTCCTTGAAGCTCACACCATTTCATTCACAATCAAAGTAGCTTGGTTAGATTTTGGTGCTTGAAGCCTCTCTTCCTTCGGTTTTTTTCTTCTCTTCGATTTTAAGGTAAGAAATTCCGATTTCTTGCTGCAATTAAATGGCATCAATAGTACTAAAATGGTTTTCAAAATTTTCTAAAAGATTGGGAGTGAGTTCGAAAATTTAGGGCTTTTTGGGGAAAAATGGAAAAGAGGTGTTTAATGTTGATTTCTTGTTCTTGCATGCATCATCCATGTTGGTAGTGGGTAGATACAAGTTTTATTGGTCAAAAGCTTTGAAAATTTCGGATTTCAAAAAGGGGTTTCAAGAAAAATGAATTATTGAACTTTTATGGGGTTGCATGTGTAGATCTTAAGAAGTTTGGGTCAAATCTGTAATTTTTGAGAAGTCAGTCCTAAATGTGTTTTCAAAACTGTTTTCCAGCATTTATTGAATAAAAATTTCGGATTTCAAGAAGTTTTGCAAGAAAAAAAGTGATTTTTGAACTTCTAGTGGTCTTGCATGTATAGATCTAGAGATTTTGGGGTAAAATATGAAATTTCGAAATTTCTGCATAAAGTAACTTTTTAACTTGGTTTTCTGCATCTATTAAAGTAAAATTTCAGATGGTTAGGAGTTTTTTCATGAAAAAGTGGATTTTGAACTTTTAGTGTGGTTGCATGTGTAAATCTTGGAACTTTGGGGTCAAAACTGCAATTTCCGAAAAATCTCTCATTTCTTAAGTTTGAATCTGTTTTCCAGCAAGTATTAAATGGGGAAAAGTTTTCTTTACAAAGGTTTTCAAAATAATTAGAGTTATATTAGAGTTTTGGATTTTTAAATTAAAAAGGGGTTTTTTCTAGTTTTTAATTTCAAGAAAATTCGAGACTTTGTGAAAATTTAAAATAATTTCAGAATCTGCATTTTGGATCAGTTAGGAGTTCTAGGATTTAATTTGGGAATTTTTGGAATTAGTTTGCTATTATTTCGAAATTAGGACAATTTGCATGTCATTTATTATGTTTTGTGCTTTTATGTTTATGTCTTTGATTTAATGACTATGAGTGATGAGATTTGGGGTTTTGTACCTTAAATGGCTGCATGGATGTGTTTATTACAGCTGGAATTTATTGGAATGGATTATTACCTAGATGTGGTAATAAGTTCATTAAATGAAAGGTGAAAAAGGGTGCTTGCTTTTCAAGCATGGTTTAATGTTAAATGGTGATGTTTAATGTGTTGGCTGCATGTGTGTGTGCTGAATATGTGTGAGTGTGTGTGTGCTGATTGTGCATGTGGTGTGTGCCGTGTGTGGTTGTGTGTTTATATGTGTGAATTTGGGGATTTTTGCCCAAATTATAAATATGTGGTGAATTGTGATATTTGTGTGATTTGGTGGCACTTGATTGATATTTGTGATGTTATGTGTGGGTCATACGCATGATTTCAAAAAATTGCGTTAAATGGTTTTCAAATTGAAAGATTTATGGAATATCGAGTAATAAACAACTCGGATATAGAGGGCCGGTATCCAACTAGGATGATGTGTGTTGTGGTTTGATTCCACTTAGTGAAAACGGGCTCGTAACAGGTTTATTACTTAGGTACATAAATTAATCTTTCACGGATCCGATAAAACGAAGAATGTGTTATTCATGATTTTCATAAAAAGGGCATTTTAGTCATTTTGCATAAGTACGTGATTTTGTGTGAATGATGTGTTTTCGTGAGTTATGTGATTTTATCGATTGTCTTGTGTTGTTGTATGGAACGTGGGTAAGAATGGGTATATAATATTATATATTATGTATAATGTATTTTCAAAGTTCGATATTTCATCGGATTTCTTACTGAGCTTTATAGCTCATATAGATGTCTTTTAATTGCAGGTAGTAGTGCTAGTAATCCTCAACCGGGATGGGTCGAGTAGCGGATCGAGGTCTTGCCCGGGTTTTTGTTGGAAGTTGTACGAGGACCTATGAACGATGCTAAAGTCTTTTGGTTATTTTCTTTTTGGTAGTGTAATATTAAACCTAACTATTTCCTTTTCGTACCTTCTAAACTCGTTACCGGTATGAATCATACTTAACTCCTATTATAAAATAGTTCGTTTCGTAATTTTTGCTATTTTCATGCCTCCATTAGTAATTTCCGAACTACTCACCAAAATAACCTTTCCAAACTCTGATTTCTTCTCGAACCGAAAACCGATAGTGATACTGTAGCACTCGAACGAAAAACCTCCCCTCGAAACTTATTTCCAAACGAAACCTTTATTCGGCTAAAGTCACCTTATAAGAAAGTTTTCGAAAAAATGCAAAGTTTTAATATTTGCATTTTGGTCCCATCTTCAAAGTTTTAAAAATTACAAAGAGATCCTTTGCTTCCGCTAGTTTAATAAATATTCCGATAAACCGGTTCGATTTATCGTCCGACTAGAAGGGGGGTGCTACAATATATATATATATATATATATATATTTAATTTTCATTTCAACTTTAGAGAAATGTTTTTTTAGATTTTTCCAAAAGAATAAAAAATAAATAAAAACTTTGTTTCTTAAAAATTTTAAAGTTCGATAACAACTATATTATAATATATTATATAGAAAATAGTAATACAATTATCATAATTAATGATAATGTTAAAGATTTTCAAACTGAAATTTAAAATCGAATAAATTGTCAATCGTACAATAACTAGAATTATATAACTTTTGTGCTGTAAAATTAAAAAAACACAATAATATATTATATTTCTCATCTTACAAAAAAATACATTAAGCTTTTCATTTTATAGAATAATTATTTTTAAATTAAAACAAGAATTTTTGACTTGATAGGGGTAATTTAGTCTTTTTCAGTTTTCTATTCAAGGGGTTATGTGCTAATTTCATACCATAAGGGGGTCATGTGCAAAATTCCAAAACCACAAGGGGGTTATGTGCCTAATTTCATACCATAAGGGGGTCTGTGCAAAATGTCAAAACCATAAGGGGGTTATGTGCCTAATTTCATACCATATGGGGGTCATGTGCAAAATGTCAAAACCACAAGAGGGTTAAGTGCTATTTACCCTTATTATTATGCCAAAAGGTTAAACGTTTGGGATGTACTTGTCAAAAGACCAAAGTTTGAGGGATGTGGATGCAAATTACCCATTTGTTAAATATATAGAGGATAAAATGCACTTCGACCCCTATAAACTTCCCATTTTCACACTTTCTGCCCTAAAAATTCAGGAAAGGGATAATCCCCATTTGAAATATTATTTTGGTTGCACTTTGTCCCATAAGCCATTTTTTTGAGCGCACTGTGCAACATAAATAACATTTTACAGGGGGTCGTGCAACAAAAATAACATAGGGACAACGTGCAACAATCAATTCCGATGATTAATCGATCGGAATTTCGCTATCGAGGCAATGTGCAATAAGAATAACATTTTGAAGGAGGTTCAAAAAAATTGAAGGGGTAAAGTGCAAAAATTAGAAATATAAGGGGGTGGTGTGCAATTTTCCCATAAATAAGTATTTTACATAGCATTCACTGTTTTCGTTTTCCTTGATCCAATCACACCCGTAAATTAGTGTAAGCACGAACTTCAATCCACCGCCCGAGTTGTATTTCGAGTCCGCCATTGTTTAAATTTATTAATCCACTCGAGTTGAAGTTCGATTTCTCCACATTCAACATTTTTCACTCTCAGGCACATGTCCTGTTTTACTGTCCCGTTTTCCCAGAAAACGGAACTCTCTTTGGTAAGGCAATTGGATATCGAAGACACTACTCGTGTGCTTACTGAACAATTTGGAAGGCCATTTGGATTCAATTTCACGGCTTCTACAAACGGTCTAGTATCCATTAATTGGTGTGGTTATGCAATGCTACAACCATAGATACACTATGAATCAGCATACATTGGGCCTAAAAATTTCCAATCTATAATAATAAATGCACATTGAACTCATTGTACACTGAATTTCACATTTTTAACTCAAAGAAATATATTGTAGAACATGTTATAATCAGATTTTCTTTTATATATTGTAAATTAAAGAACCTCACTAGAGAAATTGAATGACTACAATTTGTAACACGAATTCTGAGTTTCTTATCCCATTCAGGATTAATATCTTTCATCACAACACGAGAACTTAATATCAGCAACACAAGAAAGCTATTTAATGATTAAGCTCTTAAAACCCAAAAGAGAACTTAGGGGACCACGGTTTCTCATATTGTGAAGAGAGATCCGTTGTTTGGAAAGACGAGGCAGTAATGCAGGATATACGCCTGAGACCGAATAATATCGATTGTGGGGAAATCAAACTTCAACTCGAGTGGTCTGATTGTTTTAGATACAATCATTCTAAACTACTTTATATTTGATCGCATATTGTGTTACACAGTTATGACCTCACTATAAAAAAAACTTTGTTCTATTGCATAGTTGCACTAATGGCGGTTAAATTGCTACCCACTGCCGATCGAACTCATACCGGCGATCAATTAACGTTTGGCATCTTTTCTTTCATCTTAATTTTCATAATGAAGATTAATTAAAAGTCCATTTGGTAAATTTCATAATCGACTTGATATTCATGTTTTTAGATTTTTATAGCAATTTAACTTTCGCGATTCGCTTTCGTATTATCTTCTGAAAATGAAGGAAAAAAATTCCATATCAAATTTTTATCTTAAATTTCTTTGATAGCGAACCCCCGATATGTTTAAGCCCCCCTCACAACTATTTCTGGCCTCGCCACTGATTGTGTTACACAGTTATGATCTCATTATAAATATTTGAAGTACTCATCCTTATTCAAATTGTACGAGTACGAAGTCAGTTTTAAGTCGATTCTCCATGTTGAGCTCTAATGCACTCTCGAGTTGGACAAACATCCATAAGAAAATATAATCTGAAGAAACTACCAATTTAAGCTATGTTTGATACGAATAATCCCTGAATGATGAATAGTGAATGATGAACCATTAAGCTCATTTGGTAGTTTACCAAATGAGATCAGTAATATCTGAATAATTTAATTTACTGTTATAACCATGGTGAAATGCTACAATATTTGTTAATTAAATTAGGGTTAGTGGCATTTTCCCCCTGAACTTCGACTCGTTTTGCACATTACCCCCAAACTAAAAAAAGTTGCATGTTGCCCCCCAAACACCATTATTTGGAGCACGTGATTTTACAGGGGCAAAATTGTCAAATCATTTTTTTCTCCTTTTTTACCACCACTCATATTCATCCTTATCACCATCTTCGTCATCTCCAGTTTCCCTTCTTTCCTCGCAGCCCCAACCTGAACTTCTCCTTTTCAAGCTCACCACCTAACATCATATATGAATATATGTAAATTTTTAGCATGATTAACTTAATTAGTAAAGTACGAATATTCCACATAAATTATTTTATATCTCGGAAATGAAGTTTCAATGGTTTATATATTTGATATATAATTTTTGCAAAATCGATTTTATCGTCTAAAAAATTTTAAAAATGTAAGCGAAAAAATTAACAAAACAATTAATAACTTTCAATGTTACAATATATGTTTTTACAATTTATACCGTAAGTAAATAATATTCTTACAATGACCAATGCGGGTGATTTGGTCCTTAAGTAGTAGTATCGGAGGGATATTTCATGGAACCAAAAAGATTCCATCAAGATTAATGTCGTATGGGGGACTGTCTAGGACAACAACGTATCTCATGTGGTTTTTCGTAAGGGTAAATTACACCCACACCCATGAGGTATGCTTAAATAATTTTAAGGTCCCTGTGCTATCGATAATTACACTTACCCCGGAAACATAATTAGAAACTCTAATGGGATAATGTATTGGATACGTTATTCCGTTAGAGTTCTAACGGACTATTACTTTTAGCTAGTGGTGGAGACAACATGGAGTTAGGGGGTGACATGGCTCTTTGTTGTCTCCATCACTTCCTGAAACTAATAGTCCATTAGAATTCTATCGGAATAACATATCCAATGCATTATCTCATTAGATCTTCTAACTATGTTTTAGGGGGTGAGTGTAATTATCGATACCACAGTGACCTTAAAGTTATTTAAGCATACCTCGGGGGTGTGGATGTAATTTACCCTTTTCGTAATTACCCAAACATGGGGTGTATTTTCATAATTAGGCCTTACTTCAGGGTTTTTTTTACAATTTCCCTAACATGCATAAAGTGCAAATAAAAATGATTATATTATTGGGTTGATTACAAATAAGCTTATCATGGCATACTCATTCATAAAGGAGTTCATACAAAAAACTTTTTTTACAAAAAAATCCACACATTGTCCAGAGATGTATTAAATGACTAAAATACCCCCTCTCATTTTAATATGCTTCAATTTCATCATTTAATTTAATTTAACCTCAGTTTGACCAAAAAATTCACAAATTATTCAATCTTGACCAAAAACTCAATTTTGACCCAAAACTCAATTTTGAGTTTCTCCCATCGCCGCCGTTGACCGTATTTTTTTTCTTTTCTCCTTATTTTCCCGCCGGATGGGCGTTGACTTTTTTAACTTTTTTTCTTTTCTCCTGATTTTTCAACCGCTCTCCGACGTTGATTTTGTTTTTCTTTAACATCCTGTTGCCCCGTTTAAACATTAATATTGTTGTGGTTGACATTCGTATTAACTATATTACTGTTTAACACAGTAATATTACCTATACTACAGTTTAAAACAGTAATATTGATATATTACTCTCTAGCAAAGTAATATTAACACCAAAAAAATCACTATTATTTTGTAATAGTTTTTAGTAATATTAATATGTTGACCGTTCAACAAAGTCAAACATAATAAAAAAATAAAAGAAGTAATATTGATGTGGTTGAGAGTAATATTACTGTAACAACAATAATATTACAGTCAACCACAATAATATTATTGTGATACTTTAATCGGTCAACAAATCAAACAAAACAATAAAGGCAAAAAAAATTAATATTGATGTGGTTAACAGTAATATTATTGTGGTTATAGTAATTATACCTTTAACGACAGTAATATAATTATGTTGACTTATCAATAAATCAAACAATGTAAAAAAGACCAAAAAATAACAATGTTGTTGTGGTTGGCCGTAATTGTACCGTCAAAGACAGTACAATTACGTAAATGTACTGTCAACGATAGTATAATTATTATTAATGCCCGTACGATTACAGTCAACGTTCAGCGGCGGACGTAAAAAAACGGATAAAAGTTTTAGGGGAAAAAAAATCCCAATAAAATTGAACGCCAGAAACCGGCGGCGGAAAAAGTATATAGAAAAAGAGAAAAAAAAAAAAAGAAAAAAAAAGTCAACGCCGGAGACCGGCTGCAAAAAAAAATATTTCAGAAACAAAAAGTTAAAAAAGAAAAGTCAAAATTGGATTTTTGTGGTCAAAATTTAAATTGAAATTTAATTAGGGTTGCAATTAGGAATTGGGTTTAAAGGTAGGAGTAATTGTATCATATACATTAATTTTTCCTTTATTTATAATACACACAAGATTTGTGTAAAATTAATACAAAGTAAAGTTCAATTTAAACAACAAAATTGAGTTTTCAGTTTATTTTGATGTTTGTTATGTGTACTGATGTTAATCCTTCATCCATAAACTGTTTTTGCCATACTTATTAATTTAACTTTATGTTTTTGATATAATAGGACTGTATATTTATCTTATTTCAGTTAAGGTAGAAGACTGACGAATTTTCTTCTTTATCACCCATAGTAAGCCTCAGTAAACTGTAAATCAATGATACCATTAAATCGCAAGGGTTTACCAGGAGCAATTTAATAATATAATATAAGAACCAAATATTTTTATAAATAATTAAAAAAAAAGTTCCCATAAAATTATTATTAAGTAAAACGATAATTTTAGTGGGAAAAGATACGTAGATGTAAGTGTTGGGAATCAGGCACGTGTACGCAGCGGAAAACAAAAATTTTATATGAAATAAATAATTTAATTCACATAAACACATGCTCGACTCATATTAAGCAATTAATTACGTACCTTAACGCTTCCAGCGAAATTTAAGAACAACATGCGTATAATTAATTCGATAGTAAATCATATAGCATGCTCGCAGTAAATCATGAATTCATACAAACAATTACATATAGCAATCCACGAAAATTCAACTGCGAATATAAACGTATAATTTAATCTAATTAAATTAATACCTAATTAAAACGGATCCGAAAAATACCTCTTGAAGCGTGAGGCAAACTCTCGGATTGAAGCAAACTGCCATGGAAACCAATCCGTTCAGTCGGGAGGAGCAACGGCAGTACAGCGGCGACGGACACGCTCAACGACGGCGGCGCGTGAGATCCACGCGCGGTCTTCAGGCGACGCGTGGGGGCGCGTGCGGCGGTGCTTCGGTGATGGCTTCTCGGTAATTCGACTCCTTGGTCTTCCTCCTCTCGGATTTCACCTCGTATACTCAGATCTACTAGGTACGTGGCACTAGACACGCAAAAGTGAGAATATACAGAAGAAAAAGACATAGGAAAGAAACTACCAATAGTAATTGGCGCGTGAGGCCCATTGCGGCGACGACGACGACAACGGCGGAGGTGGAGAATCGGCTGAGGGTTGTGAGAGAGCGGCTAGGGTTTTATATTGTGTGTTGTGTTTTGTGCAAGACCTATAAATCATGTATTTATAGTGTCTTGCCTAAAAGCCCTAACGAGCTTAAGTTGAACCGGGCCCAACAGCTTAAGTTCGTTAGTCTTTACTCACTCGTTTCTCACAACTCAATGATCAGAAAATTATAACGATTACATTTTCAGAATCATTGAAACGTCCTCGTCATTACGAGTGCAAATTCAAGATTTCCAATTTCCAAAAGTGGAAACCCTAATTCAGTGGACCTTTTAAATTTGGAAACTTCCCAATTTAGAAAGTTCACTAAGATGTTCGCCTAGTTCTTTTCCTTTTCTTATTCTCACTCATAATTCCAAATTACGAATGTTGGACTCAATCACATTGACTTCCAATCATGCAATGATTAAACATTTTTATCTTTGACCGTTTATTCAAAGAACTCGAGTACACGAGCAGTGTGACCCTCGATGGTTCAGTTGTAAGCTAGCCGTGGGTCCACAATCCTTTGTGGTTCAAACTCATCCCTAGAATTACGATTAAGATGAAGCTAGTTTAAACTTAATCACCCAACGAATCAAGATTGGCGTCTAGCAACTACGCGTCATGATTCCCTTGATACAAATGAAGTGCCTGCAAGAACCTTTTGATATAGTTAACATATATTACGATCCCTTCGATTCATATGTCCCGATTGACTAGAGGAATTGGTTCATCGAGACCTCCTTAGTAGTTCAATAACTGTGCGATCGTTCTAAGTGTTGTAATCGGTACGTGCATGACTTAGGGAATCGAATTCCCTAATCATCACTTAGTCAGCTCTGGCCAGAGACTTAAAGATTACAAACTATGAGAACACAAAGGACATCCAAGACTATTCTAGCGATCGAATCCCCGAATACAATGCACAGACCTCCCACTAGATTTCGGACTGCACGAACACTGGCCCTTGGGGCGGTCCTTGATGAAACTCAGGGCCAGGTCACGATACAGCTGGTCCTCTAGTGAAGTCAAGGTGATGTCTAGGTCTTAAGGACTAATGGTGTACAACTATACCATAGATATCTCTACTCGATTATTGAGAACCACATAGATATTTCTAGGGTGAGGGAATTCAGTGAACTCGGCAACTTACGAGCACCCACTTATGCATGCCGATATCACAATACCGTTTACTGATGAGACGCAATACACATACACTAAGTGCTAGTCTCTTAATGGGAAATGTCGATATCTTCATTGGTGGCGTAACCCTTCAACTAGGAACACATTTAACAGTTATAATACTTAAGTAAATATGTCACGATCCTAAAAGATCAATTACAAGTGCTTGTAATAACTGTAAGGAATACATCTATGTTTGACCAAAGGACAAAGATATAAAATGCCAAGGTGTTTTATCATTAATACAAAAAATGATTATTTATTAGAAGAATAAATGGAAAGACCACAGCCACAAGTTGGCTTGTTGGTCACCTACTCTAATAGTAAGGCCAAAACATGAGGTACTTAACGGATATATTACACTTGATTATATAAATGAAATAAACCTTAACTAAATAAATAAATGGCAATTGTAACTATCAAATGAGCAGGAAGAATTTCCTAGGACTTACCAGGAGCAACATTATTTTTAGGGAAAATGAGGAATAACACACTCAATACACAAAATAATAGAGTACATGCCCATTATAATATTCACTATTTGTAGAGAAATCTAAAATTAACAGTAGGAATTGTGAGACCCCCCTCATGTGTTTATTATTCCAATTTTGTTCTCTCTTCTCCTACTCTTTCTCTCTCTTCTCAACTGTCCATTTCTTTCTCTCTCCTCCCCCCTCTTTTTATATTTTTTACGTTTCTATTTTTTCCTCTTTCTCTCATTCACTTTCTCTCTCCCTCTCTCTCTTCCCTGATACGTCTCTTTCTATTCTCTTTTCTTTTCTTTCTCTCGAATCATTCGCTCTTTCTCTCTTCTCTACTAAAATCGACTTATATATCTTCTCTACCAAAATTGACGGATCCATAGCCGACGCATCTTCATGGCTACCATTGTTTCACCCAGTCTAGTAACAATGAAATATTCAGATCTGTTTTCTGACGAAGCAGCATTTGCCACCGCTCTTTCTTAACGCACCCCCGTCACTGATTTTCTAACTCAAAAATCTCTGCCACTAGAGTCTTGCATTATTGTCTTGGATCCTTATGCTCATTTCATTGGCTCAGTTCTAATTTTCAACGAAAATTACGGCTAGTGATAATTGTATTGTGGAAATTTGTTTTTTAGGAGGTATCCATATGCTTCAGACTATTGAGATTATTTGGGACTTTGGGCGTAATTGTGAAAGTGTTGGAATTACTTACCGATGGATAAATAATTTTACGGTGGTGAATTTTGGTCATAAAATTATGGTACAGAAATGACCACTGACTACTATAAATTAGTAGTTAACTATCACAATTTATAGCTAACTATTAAAATTTCATAGTTAACTTTCACTATTTTGTAGTTGACTGACACAAATTTATAGCAAACTAGAAGAATAATATAGTTGAGATCGTTTGGGACTTTGGACGTAATTGTGAAAGTGTTGGAATTACTTGTCGATGGTTGAATAATTTGAGGGTGATGAGTTTTGGTCTTAAAATTATGGTATATAAATGATTATTGACTACTATAATTTAGTAGTTAACTATCACAATATATAACTAACTATTAAACTTTCATAGTTAACTTTCACTATTTTGT
The DNA here is from genome assembly GCF_000504015.1 of Erythranthe guttata. The sequence goes on along the minus strand of NW_012194797.1, from coordinate 1,063,673 downwards.
ATTGACCGACACAATTTTATAGCAAACTAGTAGAATATTATAGTTGACTACTAAAGTCTGTAGTTAAATTCATTAATTTAGTTGTTTACTAATATTTCGTAGATCTTTCCAAAAAAAAAAGGTAAAAGTATAAAAAGATCGAAATATATTTAAAAGGATTAAAATAATTAAAGACGAGAGAGAGAGAGAGAGAGAGAGAGAGAGAGAGAGAGAGAGAGAGAGAGAGAGAGAGAGAGAGAGAGAGAGAGAGAGAGAGAGAGAGAGAGAATTAGTTGACCGGTCTTATTTAAAGGGAGGGGGGTCTAGTTCAAAAGAAAAATGTAGGGATAGTATTGGGATACGTAAAATGGAGGGGGTTGCACCATATTAAAAAAAATCTTGGTACCTAGTTCTAATATTTTTGCTAATGAGGGTGTTACGCCCCATTAACCCTTATTTTTATTAATACTATAAGATAAGAACTAAATATTTTCTAAATTATTAAATAATATTTCCATAAAAATAATATTAAGTAAAATGATAATTTTAGTGGGAAAAAATACGTAGATTTGGGAACAAAAAATCTGGATAATTAATGGATTATTAAACTTGATGATATAAAATAAAAAAAAATAATAATTAATTAAATAAATTACAATTTAACTATCAAATGAGAGGAAAAAACTTCCTAGGGTTTATCAGGAGCAACCTTACTTTTATGGGATAATTAGTTAGACTCCCCTCATCCCCAACTATATAGGTGGGAGTCCAATTTATTAGATGATTATAGCTATAGGTCCCTTAACCAAAAAAACATAATATTAGTTAATAAAAATACTAAGTAAATAGACATAAATACCCCAAACAATATATTGTGTTATATAGTAGTTATTTCTGGAAATAAGAAAACAAATCCCTCATATTAAGTGACATCATTTATTACTTATAAAAAAAATGCAGAGAAAATAATTGAGGGTGGAGGGAGAAGAAGGTGAGCAATGTATGAGAGGTTGAAGGCGGTGAAGATTGATACAGTGGAAGGAAATTCAAAAAATTATCGCCCCACTCTTGAGTAGTGGTTCTACGACAAGCGACCCACCAGATTTGATGCACCTCTTCACTCGATTGATTGGGTTCATTACAGCGGCGTCGACGACTCTAGGGTTTGTGGCAGAGCTAGGGCTGGCGGCACTCGATTTGTGAGATGTTGTTTATTGTTGCATTTTGCAATTACCTGTATTATTCAAGGTAATATTTTTTTTCTTTTTTTTTTTTTGTTTTGTGTTTGCAATTTGCAATTTCATGTTGCACATTAATCTTTCATTCAAAAATTTAGTGTATTTTTGATTAATCTGTTTTTTTTTCTTCTTCTTTTAGTTGTTTTCATTATGCATTTTGCATTTGGCAATTTTATGTTACATATCCTTTTCTCTTTTTGATTTTTTTTTGTTTGGAAGAGTAGATTTATGTTTTTCTTTTGTTTGTTGTTTGCATTTGCATGGTATGTATAATGTTTTTCATTTTGCAGTTAGTGTTTTGCATTTTAGATGATGCAGTTTCTTGTTTGCATACGCCACCGCTTTCTTATCACGGTAGATACGACTGTAAAGAAAAAGGATTCTTTTTGTACCCCCAATACACATCTTGCATGTATATAGTGAAAATATATCCAATTTGAATCGATCTCAATGGATCCCTCGTTACTGCCCAGAGGAGAAGAATAGGTAGGGATGACAGGATTGGAACCCGTGACATTTTTGACCCTCAAACAAAGGCGCTACCAAGCTGCGCTACATCCCTTTCAATTGGTCTACAGTGTCATTGTAGAGAATCCCTGCCCTCTTTTCCTCCACATCGTTATTTCCTCTATCGATATCCAATTTCTGTTGCCATTTTTTTGCTTTTTTTCTTATCTTATTAGTCAAGCGCTAGCGCCCCTATAGAATAGAGTCCATTTTTCTGCTATCAATGAAACCGAAAGAAAGACAAAAAAACCAGTGCCTTTCGTATAGATCGAGACACTTGTAGCTTGATTCTTTACTCATTCCATACATACTGGAAAGAATTGCAGGAAATCGTTCGATAACACTTATTCCTATTTCTTTCTCATGATATCCGACGATCAAGACAATTCCCGTGAAACTCTTTCATTTCATAGAAGTGAATTCTTATTCTTATGAAAAAAATAGCATTTCCTATTGATTTGTCTCCTGGGCTGGACCTATTCTTTGTCTTATTTTAAATTAGCCGTCGCTACGCTGTTCCCAAGGACTAGCAAAATCGAAATAGCGAAATTCTTGGGTCATCTCAATGGGTTCAGAAACCACATGTTTCTCTGGATCATCATAGCGTACTTCCACATATCCACTCAGAGGAAGGTCTTTTCGTAATGGATGACCCTCGAAACCATAATCTGTTGATATACGGCGTAGATCCGGATGATTGATGGAAGAAACACCAAACATATCCCAAACTTCTCGCTCCCACCGGCCGGCTGATGGAAATGGACTGACTACCGGAGATATTCGTGTTACTTCGTCTGCACTCGTTTGTACACGAATGCGTGAGTTATACCGAGTACTCAGTAAATTATAGACCACTTCAGATCTTCGTTTTCGAGAGGGATAATCAACTCCGCAAATATCGATCGAAACTTGAACCCTTGTATAGGTATGCAATTTCAGAAAGCACAACAATTGAAATGGGTAGTCCGTATTGGTATCAGATCTATTCCCATGTTCCGATCTTTCCATTTTTTGGACCCATTTCTTGGGTAAAATCTCCCAACTATATTTGAAAATGAATTGGTTATCCATAAAGAAAAGATAAAGAAAGCTTTCTTGTAGTTCCGCTTCTTCCTCTAAAAATGAAGAAAGACTTGTCGGAAATGGCCTTGGTCCAACCAAGAAAGGCATGGGAGTTTTTGGGCATTGCTTGAGCTAAATCAAGCTTAGGTCGAGTGTTGTAAAGACTGGCTACCTAGAAAGTCAACAAGAAAGATGAAAACTTCCACTAGATTTCGGACTACACGAACACTGGCCCTTGGGGCGGTCCTTGATGGAACTCAGGGACAGGTCACGATACAGCTGGTCCTCTAGTGAAGTCAAGGTGATGTCTAGGTCTTAAGGACTAATGGTGTACAACTATACCATAGATATCTCTACTCGATTATTGAGAACCACTTAGATATTTCTAGGGTGAGGGAATTCAGTGAACTCGTCAACTTACGAGCACCCACTTATGCATGCCGATATCACAATACCGTTTACTGATGAGACACAATACACATACAGTAAGTGCTAGTCTCTTAATGGGAAATGCCGATATCCTCATTGGTGGCGTAACCCTTCGACTAGGAACACATTTAACAGTTATAATACTTAAGTAAATATCTCACGATCCTAAAAGATCAATTACAAGTGCTTGTAATAACTGTAAGGAATATATCTATGTTTGAACAAAGGACAAAGATATAGAATGCCAAAGTGTTTTATCATTAATACAAAAAATGATTATTTATTAGAAGAATAAATGGAAAGACCACAGCCACAAGTTGGCTTGTTGGTCACCTACTCTAATAGTAAGGCCAAAACATGAGGTACTTAACGGATATATTACACTTGATTATATAAATGAAATAAACCAAAACTAAATAAATAAATGGCAATTGTAACTATCAAATGAGCTGGAAGAATTTCCTAGGACTTACCAGGAGCAACATTATTTTTAGGGAAAATGAGGAATAACCCCCTCAATACACAAAATAATAGAGTCCATGCCCATTATAATATTCACTATTTGTAGAGAAATCTAAAATCAACAGTAGGAATTGTGAGACCCACTCATGTGTTTATTATTCCAATTTTGTTCTCTCTTCTCCTACTATTTCTCTCTCTTCTCAACTGTCCCTTTCTTTCTCTCTCCTCCCCCCTCTTTTTATATTTTTTACGTTTCTTTTTTTTCCTCTTTCTCTCATTCACTTTCTCTCTCCCTCTCTCTCTTCCCTGATACGTCTCTTTCTATTTCTCTTTTCTTTTCTTTCTCTCGAATCATTCGCTCTTTCTCTCTTCTCTACTAAAATCGACTTATATATCTTCTCTACCAAAATTGACGGATCCATAGCCGACGCATCTTCATGGCTACCATTGTTTCACCCAGTCTAGTAACAATGAAACATTCAGATCTGTTTTCTGACGAAGCAGCATCTGCCGCCGCTCTTTCTTAACGCACCCCCGTCACTGATTTTCTAACTCAAAAATCTCCGCCACTAGAGTCTTGCATTATTGTCTTGGATCCTTATGCTCATTTCATTGGCTCAGTTCTAATTTTCAACGAAAATTACGGCTAGTGATAATTGTATTGTGGAAATTTGTTTTTTAGGAGGTATCCATATGCTGCAGACTATTGAGATTATTTGGGACTTTAGGCGTAATTGTGAAAGTGTTGGAATTACTTACCGATGGATAAATAATTTTACGGTGGTGAATTTTGGTCATAAAATTATGGTACAGAAATGACCACTGACTACTATAAATTAGTAGTTAACTATCACAATTTATAGCTAACTATTAAAATTTCATAGTTAACTTTCACTATTTTGTAGTTGACTGACACAATTTTATAGCAAACTAGAAGAATAATATAGTTGAGATCGTTTGGGACTTTGGACGTAATTGTGAAAGTGTTGGAATTACTTGTCGATGGTTGAATAATTTGAGGGTGATGAGTTTTGGTCTTAAAATTATGGTATATAAATGATTATTGACTACTATAATTTAGTAGTTAACTATCACAATATATAACTAACTATTAAACTTTCATAGTTAACTTTCACTATTTTGTAGTTGACCGACACAATTTTATAGCAAACTAGTAGAATATTATAGTTGACTACTAAAGTCTGTAGTTAAATTCATTAATTTAGTTGTTTACTAATATTTCGTAGATCTTTCCAAAAAAAAAAGGTAAAAGTAAAAAAAGATCGAAATATATTTAAAAGGATTAAAATAATTAAAGAAGAGAGAGAGAGAGAGAGAGAGAGAGAGAGAGAGAGAGAGAGAGAGAGAGAGAGAGAGAGAGAGAGAGAGAGAATTAGTTGACCGGTCTTATTTAAAGGGAGGGGGGTCTAGTTCAAAAGAAAAATGTACGGATAGTATTGGGATACGTAAAATGGAGGGGGTTGCACCATATTAAAAGAAATCTTGGTACCTAGTTCTAATATTTTTGCTAATGAGGGGGTTATAACCCGTTAACCCTTATTTTTATTAATACTATAAGATAAGAACTAAATATTTTCTAAATTATTAAATAATATTTCCATAAAAATAATATTAAGTAAAATAATAATTTTAGTGGGAAAAATACGTAGATTTGGGAACAAAAAATCTGGATAATTAATGGATTATTAAACTTGATGATATAAAATAAAAAAATAATAATTAATTAAATAAATTACAATTTAACTATCAAATAAGAGGAAAAAACTTCCTAGGGCCTTACTTTTATGGGATAATTAGTTAGACTCCCCTCATCCCAACTATATAGGTGGAAGTCCAATTTATTAGATGATTATAGTTGTAGGTCCCTTAACCAAAAAACATAATATTAGTTAATAAAAATATTAAGTAAATAGACATAAATACCCCAAACAATATATTGTGTTATATAGTAGTTATTTCTAGAAATAAGAAAACAAATCCCTCATATTAAGTGACATCATTTATTATGTTAATGAAAGAGGCTCTGACCACATAAATTGTTTGACTAGGATCTAAAACAGCAACTGTCAAATCGTCATGCCATTCGGGATTAACAGTCTTTCTGACAACACAAGTCTTCAGAATCTGCAGCGCAATCATTTATATATAGTAAATTGCAATTCGTTTTTGTAAAAAAGGAAAGCATAAAAGATCGAAAACCCATACGAGAAAGAACACCAAATATCTTTAGTAAAAACACAAAACCTGTTTGGATATTCTGACAGCAACATAAGGATTTCTCTTGGGGTGATTGCGACCAGCAAGATTGATACCTCTCTGCACATAAATTTTGAGCAGTCCAGGCATTAAAGCTCGAATTTGAAGAGCATCGTATCCTAGGTTCTCTCGTTGCTCTGATACTTCCTGTGCCGATGTCAAAAGGGAATTTTCGCAGCGGTGTAAGTCGATCACTTGAAGCGGTAATATTTCAGCAAAATCTGAAGGGAACTCATTCAGTCTCACGATTCCGAGATGTATTTGCTCAAGACATGGGAAATGTGTATTGTCTGATTCCCAAATCTCCAACTCACACTCATGAATCAACAAGCACTTGAGTCGAGCGAATTCCCCTTCATTTGAAATCCACTTTTGCCCTACAGCGGAATTCGACCGCAGTTTGAGAACTTCAAGATTTGGTAATGAACCAACAATGGACATATCTTCTCTTGCATTCAGAAGGCCAACTTTTTAAGTGAACTTGGAAAGACCAAGCGTACCAACAAATGCGAGACTAAGTGATTCAAGTTTATGGAGAAAGACGAGATTGCTTAAACAATAAGATCCAATTGCAGGACAAACAATTCCCAACTTTTTCAGATTCAGGATTCGTTTAGTTACCTCTTTAGGACATTCGAAATCTTTGACTATTGAATGTGTTTTTAGATTTTCAAGAACTGTGATTTTTTCACCACGTGAAGGAGGATCTGCCACATCTCAATAGGTAGAGTCAACTCTCCACCAACAACTAAGGTTTGTAGGCTCCAAAGTCGGGATAATATAAACGACGACATAAAGATCAAACCCGTGCAAGAGACATATCTATCAACCACATCCAATACCCGTAGTAACGGAGACCGATGAGCAGTATAAGTAGACAAATTCGCAGAAAAGAAGGTTAAGAAAGACTGAATAGATGGCGTTAGTGTCATATCTTTCCATTGGCCACCATTAATTCCGAAGGTGAAGCATTGTGGTTACCAGTTTTGAAGGGACTATAAAATTATCTTTCTGAGCTTCTCTCCTACATAGATCACTTAAATAGATAAATTATCCGTCTTCGACAAAGTTGTTACTTCATGAGCTACTTATTTGGCCTCCCCTGAAACGTGATGTGTCCAAAAATGCTCAAACCACTCACTCGCCCGCTCGATATCCTCTATGATAGTCATATGTATGGAGTTTCGGAATTTTAAGATTCACTAACTGTGGCAATATAACCTCCAACGAGTCACCTTCTACTACATTCTTCTCCAATTATTTGGACTAGCCATTTCGATTTTATTAATCAAATTGATGTTACATTTATTTATTCTTCTTCTATACCTCCTATGAATTAAAAAAATTACTATACATGTCCGAAACTACACAAAAAACAAAATTTCCATTTAAATATATGATTTCGTTAAACGTATAAATTATTTTACATTGCAATTTCATTATTTTACTCAATGTTTAATTTGATCCAACCACACCCTTAAATTAGTGGAAGTAGGAACTTCAACCACTCGACCGAAGTTCAATTTCACCAGATTCTATTTAATCAATCCACCAGAGTTGAAGTTCGACTTGGCCACATTCGGCATTTTCCAATCTCAAGCACATGTCCTGTATTACTCTCCCATTTTCCCAGACAATGGAACTTTCTTTAGACAGGCAATTGGAGCTTGAAGGCAATATTCTTGTGATTGTTGTACCGTTTGGAAGGCCATTTTGATGCACCCAACCGGCTTCTAATAATGGTTTAATATCAATCACTGCATTACCCATCTTGTTATCCATGTTGCTCAACTTGTTGTGGTCTCGCACTGTCTACAACCATTATACACAAACTATGAATCAGCATATACACATAACATATTTGAAACTACAGATTTTGGATCTACAAAGAAAAATGGGGTGAAATAAATATTGCAAAACTAGTTGCCAAATTTATTTTTATCTTAAATTAGAGAATCTCACCAGAGAAACTGGACGGCTAGAATCGAAAACGTAAATTGTGAGTACCTCATCCCATATAGGATGAACATCATTTGTCACAACACGAGTCTCCACACTCTGCATCATAAAGATTTGTACTAAATTTCAAATTTGTTTTTGAAAATTCGGATGACAAAATATTTAATGCAAATTTGTTATCCTTTTTATCTAAAAGAATATTATGAAGAGGGTGAAAATAACATTAATGAACAAAAAAAAACATCAAAAGTAGGAACACGAAACCTGATCGCCCATCGTGATAACAACATAAGGATCTCCACCACCAACAACAAGATTAATACCTCTCTTCACCAAAATTTTGAGCACTCCAAATGTAAAACTTTGAACATAAAGAGCATCGTAATCTAGGTTCTTTCGTCGCTCTGATATTTCATTTGCAGATTCCCAAAGGTCATTGCTGCTATAGTGAAGTAAGTCAATTACTTGAAGTGGTAATATTTCGGCAAAATCCGAAGGGATCTTCTTGAGGTTTAAGCATCCAAGATGTAGCTCCTCTAGACATGGGAAATGTGTATTGTCTGCTTCCCATATCTCCAATTCACGCTTGTGAATCCATAGGAACTTCAGTCGAGTGACTCCCCTTCTTTTGGAATCCACTTTTTCCCTATAGCAGCATTTTTGCGCAACTCGAGAACTTGAAGGTTGGGCAAAGAACCAACAACTGACATATCTTCCCAAGGAATCTTGCATTCACTTAATATCAACCCTTTAAGTGAACTTGGGAAGACAATTTCTCCACAACAACGAGTACCAGTAATTAATTCCAGGTAAAGTTGTTCGAGTTTATGGAGAAGTCCAAGATTCCTTAAACAATTAGATCCAGTTGTCCCACAAACAATTTCCAACTTCTTCACATTTGGGATTCTATTAATTACCGCTTCAGTGCATTCAAAATCTGCGACTCTTGAAAGTGTTTGTAAATTTTCAAGAAGTATGATTTTCTGGACATTATCTGGAGGCGGAGGATCGGGCAAGATAATAGAGTTGGCCACAACATGTCGAAGTTGGGACATCTGCCATATCTCACCTGGCAGAATCAACTCTCCATCAACAACTAATGTTTGTAGGCTCCAAAGTCGGGATATTGAAGACGACATCGACATCATCGGACACATGCAAGAAACATACCTTGAGTTAATTAGCTGTAGAATCTCATCTTTGGGATATATATCAACTACATCCAATACTCGTAGTAATGGAAACCGACGAGCCGTGTAATCAGTTGAAGCCCCTTTAGAGAAGCATAACAAAGACCGTGTAGGTATCTGTGATGTATATGGCTTATGTTTCGTCCCTTTCCACTTTCCGCCATTAATGCTGAGACGTGGTGTGATCTTCATGAAAGTTAAAATATCGGGGTTATAAAGCTTTCTAGCGAACGAGAGAATAAAATTGTCTTTCTGAGCTTCTCTCCTGCATAGGTTACTTAAAACATCATGAATGTTGCAGTATGTCACTTCTCCCGTATCTAACCGCCAATCGACCAAAATGAGATTTCGATCAATAAGATCCTCCAAGTACTCCTTTCCAATTTCTTCTAAGCTTTTATGCCCACACTGCCTAATAAATCCTTCAGCAACCCACAACCTGACCAGCCTTTCCGCTATGATGATATGATCTTCAGGAAACACGGCAAAGTAAAGGAAACAAGGCTTTAGATGTATAGGCAAGTTATTATAGCTCAACAATAGTATCTTCATGCAGGACTCATCATCTTGATTGTTTACTGCTGAAGTTACATCTTTTTCAATTGACACCCAATGTTCTTCCGTCTTGGACTTTGCAAGAACCCCAGCAATCACAACAAGGGCTAATGGAAGTCCTCTGCATTTTGTCGCAATACTTTTTCCAGTTCCCTCCAATTCATCGGGGCAACGTTCTTCTGCAAATATCTTTTCACGGAGTAAATCCCAGCTCTGTGATTTTTCTAGAAGATTCAGTTGATAAGGGCTACAAGATCCAATATCTACAGCCAACTTCATCAGCCTAGTAGTTACCAAGATTCGACTTCCATTATTATTATCAGGAAGGAACCTTTTTACCATATCACATGCTTTGATATCCCACATGTCATCCATTACTATCAAATACTTCCTCCCAAATAGAGTTTTGTGCAGTCTGTCTCCTATTGCATAATCATCATCATCATCATCGATCTCATGTGCATTTCGATATGTATTGTTGATCTGATGCAAAAGGCCTAGGAGAATCTTCTTGTAAGTATATTCCTGGGATACCGTAAACCAAGCACGTAGCTGAAAGTGCTCCACAATAAAGGGATTGTTAAAAACATTAGTGGCAAGGGTAGTCTTACCTATGCCTCCCATTCCTACAATAGAGATGATCCGAAGATTAGATTCGTTGGTGGAGAGAGCGCCCATGATTTCAACCATGTGGTCATCGAATCCCACCATGTTGTTTTTGCCACCGGCCGGAAGAAGAGGCCTTGATGAAGAAGAAGAACTAGCTTTTGTTGTTGTTAAGTAGTAGTTATTAGGTCGTTGCATATCTTTCTTCAATTTCACCAACTTTTTCTCAATGAAAAGGAACTCTTGTATTGAAATTTCTACAGCTTCAAACAAGAAATTGGAGCTTTCTTCTCTATCGGCTGAAGATCTTCCAAGAATTTGGTTCATCACATTGAACTCAACAATATATTCTGCTGCATATGCTGCATCACCGATCATCGTCTCCAAGCCTTCCATCTCTTTGTTGCCTCCACTACTTGTATAATTTTTGAAAAAATCTTCCAAAATGTACTCGGCCTTATCTCGTAGAGATTGAATCTGTTTTCTGTCAAAATTGATGTGAAGGGTGGGAGGTGGGTGGAGGAGGATCTGATCAAGAGTGTGAGTGAGAGAAACTAAAGCTGCATAAGCTGCAGCCATCTCTCTCTCTCCGGATAATTCACCAACAGCTCAAACCTGTGTAACAAGAAAAAGAGTTGAAGACCAAAATTGTGGGATATGTGGCTCTTATGTGTTATGAATCACCACCACTTCTTTATAACTCAAAGTCAATATACATTGACTGGGTTTGTCGGCAAGCTTATTTGCCTGTTTTTTTTTTTTTTTTTCTTTTTTTTCTTTTTGCCCTCTCTGATATGCCTAATTTATGCATAAATTATAGAGCAAATTACGGCCCGAGTTAATGGCCAAATTAGAGGAAAAATACTTTCATCTTGTTTGGGTAATTACAGCACCTCTCGAGTTAATTTGTTAATGATTTTTTATAGGGTAAATTACAAACACCCTCCTGAGGTATGACCAAATTACAAAAACACCCCTCTTGTTTGGATAATTACAACCACCCCATCTACTCATCAAATTTAGTGGAATCTTCGAGATTATATGGAATATTATCACTTTTGTACCCGTTTTATCCCATTCAAACTCTACATTATGAAGCAAGATGACCATAATATGTGATTTTTAGCTTGTATATATCAGTTTGTGGTGCATCGAAAACTGTATTTTTTACACAAAGAGTACAAACTAGAGCACATTTCACGGAATCTAGATGACCATGTTGAATTTGGCACCATAAAGGTAAGAAAAAATCATAGTTGAGGGGGTAGATGTAATTATCCAAACAAGAGGGGAGTGTTTGTAATTTACCCTTTTTTATATTTTGATATTGTTTTAGAATAGGGGTATTTTATATTTTATATTATTTTATATAACTCCTCAATACTTGAACCAAAAGACGAAATCCCTCGTCCACAGGGCCTTCATCCCTTGGCCCAACATGTATTTGATGGAGGAATGTAAATTATGGTGAGTCAAATGCCCGTTAAAGTAACGAACCCGGACACTTCTTTTTGAATAGGGAGAGGCTCAAAGCCTCAAACAATTTTGCACCAATTGAGAAAAACCCTTCCCTAATTTCAGCCACCCATTTTTCCAATTATGTCTCTTCCACCTCATCAACACTATCACCAATTATGTCATGCCACCTCATCAGCCGTTTTTATTTTATTTTATTAATTTTTAATTTTATTTGTTTTTTAAACTTTTTTTTCTCTACCAAGTGTATTAATCGACTATACGATATAAGTATAGTAGATTAAGAAACTGACTACTATAAAATAAAAAAAAACATAGTTATTTTTACATAACAAATAATATACATAAATTGTAATTGAATTATACAAATAGGAATCCAAAAATGAATTAAAAAAAGAAATCAAATTCATTAATCGACTACCAAAGCAGTCGAGTAACACTTTAATCGACTACCAGAGCATAGTCAATTAACTTAATCGACTACCAAAAAAACACATAGTCGATTAAGCGTCGAGCCTGCGCGAATTTCTCTACCCACGCCCTCCGCCTGATCTATCAAAAAACCCTAGATCTGCTCATCGTTGTCACCACGCCGCCACCTAACCATCACCACCACACCACACCAGCACCACCACAATTGCATATTCAGCACCACCACAATTGCATATTCTTACGGTTTTTAAGGACAAATAAAATAAATTACAATCTGCACCACCAGCCCAAACAAAACCACCACCATCAAAACCACCAAAACAAAGCCACAAAAACCCATTTTCTTCATGACCACTGCCATATCGAAAAAGACGCAGCAAAATCAAATTAAAAATCCATAACCTGCGGCGACGAAGAAGAAATCTTGGCAAAATCGAGATATTGTGGGTAACCCTAGCCGTCAACTCATTATATATCCCAACCTTCGATCTAATCTTGTAAAAAAGGAGAGAGAAGTGAGAGAAGAAGATAAGAGAATCGAGAAAAAAAAAAGGATATGAGGAGTGAGAGAAGAGAGCAGAGTGAATGTACATCGAAAAAAAGAAAAGGAAAAAAATAACGTTAAAAGAGGAGATGCCAAAATTAAGGGGTTAGGAGTAAGGGTATAATTGATAGTTACCTTTATTAATTATTCAAGCTAACAACAAAAGGGGTTTTCTCTAATTAATTTTAGGAAGGGGGCTTTCCTTAACTACATTTCCCAGATGAAGGGGGTCTTGCTAATTTTTTCCCTTCAGAATATTTAGGGTTTTTTTTTATAATTTTATTTATTAATTTTTTTATTAAAAGCTATTTTTAGTAAAATGAAAAAAAAATTATAAAATAAGTATTGAAATGTAGTTATATATTTTTTTCAACTTTTATATTATTTATGCATTGTCTAAGTAATATAGATTTGTCTCTATTTAAATACTATAAATATTTATCATTATAGACTATTTTCTCTTTTGTTATTCACTAACTAATAAAATAATTCTAGTTTTTTTAGTAATAATAATAATAATAATAATAATAATAACAACAACAACAACAACAACAACAACAACAACAACAACAACAACAACAACAACAACAACAACAACAACAACAACAACAACAACAACAACAACAACAATAATAATAATAATAATAATAATAATAATAATAATAATAATAATAATAATAATAATAATACTAATACTACTAATAATAATAATAGTACTAATACTAATAATAATAATAATAATAATAATAATAATAATAATAATAATAATAATAATAATAATAATAATAATAATAATAATAATAATAATAATAATAATAATAATAATAATAATAATAATAATAATAATAATAATAATAATAATAATAATAATAATAATAATAATAATAATAATAATAATAATAATAGTAGTACTAATAATAGTAGTACTAATAGTAATAATAATAGTAGTACTAATAATAATAGTAGTACTAATAATAATAATAATAGGAGGATAGCTCCGATCTAGAAGAAGGTAATAACCTTTGTCAAATTATTTCACAATTTCAAGAAAGTAATGTTCTTAATAATGATAATCTCATAGAGATTTTAAGATCTGTTAGAGATCCTGAAATTCGATAAAAAAACCTTGATCTTTTAGAAAAAAAAATCCTCCAAGCAAACCTGATGATTTTATTCAAAAATCTTCAGATCCATATACTATGGCTGAAGTAAAAAGAATGTTAAAACAAAAGCAAGTTGATAAAACCCCAACTAATGCTAATATTTTAATAATTGCGATTTCTAATCTAAAAAATGAGATCAAAAGTTTGAAAAGTTTTAATGAAAACCTTGAAGAAAGAGTTTTTAAATTAGAAAGTTTTAATAAAGGAAAACAACCCCTTATTAATTTTGATTACCAAAATACTCTTCCTGAGGATGATAGTTTCTTAGGAACTTTAGAAATGGTTTATAAAAATCTCTCTTCTTATTGATCATGATTATAAAAAAGATTTTATAGCACTTGTTGATAGTGGTGCAGATTTAAATTGCATTCAGGAATGAGTTATTCCTACAAAATACTTTCATAAAACAACCCATTCTTTAAGTTCTGCAAATGGTCAGAAAATGGAAATTTATTTTAAGCTTCCAAAATCGTTTATTTGCAAGAATAAAGTTTGCATCCCCACTAATTTTTTACCAGTCAAAAATATCACTAACCAAGTTATACTTGGAACCCCCTTTTTTAAAGAAAATCTTTCCAATTAAAAGAATTGATGAAGAAGGTTTTATAGGAACCTTTCAAAGAAATTAATTTTCATTTCATTACTGAACCATTTACTAGAATTCTTAATCAAATAAAAGACTCTTTTATAAAGCATAAAGAAAACCAAATTAATTTTCTTAAACAAGAGATAAATATTTTAAATCTTGATGAAACTCTTCAAAATTCTAAATTACAGGATAAGATAAAACTTCTTAATAATCAGTTTTCTTTACAAATCTGTAATGATCATCCAAATGCTTTTTGGGATAGGAAAAAAACATATTGTCTCACTTCCTTATGAGGATAATTTTGATGAGAAAAACATACCGACTAAAGCTAGACCTTGTCAAATTAATAAGGATTATCTTGAGCTATGTAAAAAAGAGATTGAAACTTTACAAAATAAAGGGTTAATAAGACACTCCAAATCTCCATGGTCTTGCACAACTTTCTATGTTAATAAACATGATGAGCAAGAAAGAGGTGTTCCCAGAGTAGTCATTAACTATAAACCTTTGAATACTGCTTTAAAATGGATTAGATACCCAATCCCTAGTAAGAAGGATTTACTTGATAGGCTTCATGATGCCTTGATTTTTTCAAAAATTGATTTAAAATCTGAATATTGGCAAATCCAAATTCATGAAGAAGATATTTATAAAACAACTTTTAATGTTCCATTTGGTCAATATGAATGGAAAATTATGCTTTTTGGTCTGAAGAATGCTCCTTCAGAATTTCAAAATATTAGGAATGATATTTTTAATCCTTATAGTGATTTTATCATTGTTTATATCTACGATATTTTGGTATTTTCTAAAAATATTGAAACCCACTTTAAACACTTGGACATTTTCCAGAAAATTGTTACTCAAAACGGTTTAGTTATATCTAAACCTAAAATGCAACTTTTTAAAACACAAGTGAGATTTCTTGGTCATAATATTGAAAAAGGGAAAATTATCCCTATTAATAGAAGTATTGAATTTGCCTCTAAATTCCCTGACCAGCTGACTGATAAAACTCAGCTTCAAAGATTTTTAGGTAGTTTAAATTATATATCCCCCTATATAAAAAATCTTGCTCAGGATACTGCTATCTTATATGATAGACTTAAGAAAAATCCAAAACATTGGACTGAGAATCATACCCAGGCTGTTCAGAAAATTAAGAACAAAGTCACTAATCTTCCTTGTCTCATGCTAGCTAACCCAAATTGAGAAAAAAATATTGAGACTGATGCCTCAGAAGTAGATTACAGAGGTATCCTTAAACAGGCTTCTCCAAATAATAAACAAGAATATCTTGTTAGATTCCATTCAGGAAAATTGAATAATAGTCAGAAAAATTATGCTACTATATATAGCTAAGGAAATTTTAGCTATTCTTAAGTGTGTTTTAAAATTTCAAGATGATTTATATAATCAGAAATTTATAATAAAGACTGATTGTCACGCAGCAAAATATATGTTTAAAAAAGATTTTAAACATGGCTTTTCCAAACAAATGTTTGCAAGGTGGCAAGCCCAATTAGCCCCTTTTGATTTAGATATAATTTATAAAAAAAGAACTGAAAATAACCTTCCTAACTTTTTAACCCGTGAATATTTACAATAATGAATGACTTTGATCAAAGATGGGTAACCAGGATGCATTCCTACGGCATGTCTATTTACAGGGAGCGAGATGATATTCTCGAAAGGCTTAATTGGCAAATGGAGTATAGTCCATATATTACTTCTTAAAAAATAGCTAATAGCTTGATCATTTTATATTTTCAGGATGAGCCACCGCGGACGGAGAAATTCCTCTTATAGAGGAAGAGGAGGAAGAACAATTGCCCAACATGGGAATCAAAGGCTCATAGCCGAGAATATTGCCAATTTTACATCATCCTCTTCAAGTAATACTTTAAAATGAGGAGATGAACTTTTATTTAAAGAATTTATGGAATTCAAAGAAAAGCATGGTAATACTAGTTAAAACAGCCCTTCTTATGCTAATGTTGTCCTGGAAGATGAGGTAGAATCCTGATGATTTGCCCTATGAGCAGAATACATGCAAGGGGGTAATATTACTACTAGAAGATAAAGATCTTCGATGGAAAGGTGAAATATGACACCTTATGAATAGATATCTTAATACGACATCTTTTATTGCTGGTTCATACAAACAGCAAACTCATTATGAAAATATTCTAAAAGCTACTAGCTCCTGTTAATTTTCACACTTTTATCCAGGGAAATGTACACAAGCTTATAGCTTCAGCAAAGTAATTATTAAGCAGATAATATCTGCAGAAGAATGGTGGTTAAGTATCCTAGGAGAAAAAGAATATTTCAAACATAACAAAAAAATCTAGGTTAAATACAATTATTGGGATTATGTTGAAGCATTTAATAAAGCTTTTTTATATGAGAACCCAGTAAGAAAATATACTTGGTTCTTCAAAATTTGTCCTAATTTTTATAAGAATGATATTCCAAATTGGTTATACCAATGGTGGCTATCTTTTGGCCCAACTGTAAATTTTTTACCAGAACCTTATAGAGGTCTCTATGCATAATGGGTGAAAATTTCACCAACTCTTATTAAAGTTGAACACACTAATAAGTTGATTGAGGGAATGCCCTTTTTAGACTTCTTTATTGAGTTTGGTATTCCACAGATCTGGAAATGGGAACCAGAGTTGGGTCATACCCCACAAAATATACCCTGTATAAAAAGGGTAACTTAAACCAAATTTTGGAAAAGAATGCTCAGGAAAAATGAGCATGGTGTCATTGAAGGACTATAAACTATTGATAAGATCCATGATCATATCCAACAGTATAAAGAACAAATCTCGTTAAAGCAACAAAGGGAAGCTTCCATCTCTCAAGGAAATTAAATTTCCACAAAGGACAGATGACTGACAAATAATTAATTGATTCTTACATGGAAGAAGTCAAAAAAGATTTGGTAAGAAATTTTGGAATTAAAATGTCATTCTGACATTTCCACGGCCACCTCTTCACATGATGATGAAGAATATTATAATCCTGGTGAATCACATGATCCATATGGAAACGAAGCAGATATTTCAATTAATGATATCATCAATAATGTGAAACAATCCATTACGGAACAAATTCAAAGTTCCACTACAGCCAAAGAGAAAGAGAGAATGGAGAAATAATTGCGTTCGGGTCCCTACCACCTTTCATGTGACACCCCTCTCTCGATTATTCTTATTATATGTAATCTCAGCGGAAGACTTTTAAAAATGATTTTTGTGGATATAAATTTACGTAAAAAAAATTCTTTTTAAATCAGAGGGAGAGAGGTCACACTATACTAAACCCTAATCAACCAATTAACACCAATGCATGCTACATGCAAGACTAGAAAATAACTATGCATGATGGATTTAATGCAAGTTCGGACAGATTCAATGCAGAAGCTTTAGAAATTAATTCCTCTTAAAATACTCATGAAAATGACTCCAAAATAATACCATATCATCTAACATGGGTCTAGATCACTAAGTCAAAACAGTTTTGAAAGATGCATGGCCATTTAGGAGAAGTAAATAAAATGGCACAGTCACTCAGTTTAAAATCTAGAACACGGGAGGGAGTTTTGAAAATTCATAATAAATTCCTCACTGACGCAAAAACTACCAAATTTTACCCCAAGGCAGAAACACAAGTTTAAAACATTTTCCAAATGGAAAAAAGACATTTGAGCGAGTAAAACTCCAGTTATACCAGAAAACACCCGAATGACTCTGTTTCAATGCAGTAGTGAGAAATAAATCATAACTAATTTAATACTTACCCAAATCATGCAAAGGACCTATCAATATAATGAGAACAGAGAGATGCAGAGACTCCTAAAGTTTCATGATTTTCTAAACAGAGAACATATATGAAAATAATTTTTAAACATTGAGACAAGACACGAAGAGGTTACTAGCCGAAAAGCGTGCATGCATATAGATAGTGAAAATTTGCTTTCGCTTACAAAAGACTATGGATTACCGATTAATTATCCAAAATGGGGTAATCCTAATTACTATTACACATATCGTCTTTTAATAATTTCCACCGATCGGAGGAAGCGAACGGTAGAAAATACCTAAAACCGTATCAAAAGTTTTTACAAGCATATTATACAAATAGAACCACATAACTAAATTAAGAGCCAACACAATCCACAACCCCTCCATACGATCTCCTTCCGATTCTCGAGCTCGATTCCCAACTTCACTCCACGGGCTCCAAATCGGGTATACCTACAAACATACAACACCTATATGAGAGAATCTTGAAGTATTATCGAATACACATAACACATAGAGCATACATATATCTATATATATATATACATACATATATCTTATACGTGAACATGCAACATAAAGTAAAACAATCATATACTTCCCTTTTTCGTCGGAGTTCTTCATCACATAATTGCCACGTGCATAGAGTGAGATAATTCCCACTTTTATAACCCTATCATCCCAAGACCATAGAGTGAGAATATCCCACCTTTATAACCCTATGCCATGACACGTATTGAAGATTATAGAATGAGAATTTCCCACCTTTATAACCCTACGATCCCAAGACCATAGAGTGAGATTTTCCCATCTATATCCTCAACACCATAATGCAACATGCATGACATGAAAAATCATCGGGAATCCCTCGGAAGAGTCAATCTAAGTTACCGGTAAATAACGTCATATATTTCGAATCATGTCTATCTACGTGGGATCAAACCACCCCTAGGCCCTACAGTACCGACTCACCGTACCCGGAAAATTTACTGTAACCTCGAAAGACTTTCCATCATAGGTTTATCTTTTAAAATTTCATGACACTAATGCACCCACACATGCACCCTTCTACTTACCCTTCTCTCATCCTCACACCCAATGATTCACATAAGCAAGCAAGAGCACATAGAAAATACACATTAAGTTTCACAAAATCATTTAGCCATAAAAACATAAAGTTACCGAAATCTTAACATACAAAGACAATCTAACATCAAAAGTTCACTAAATCTAGCATTTTTACAAGAATAAAATTCAAGACTTCCATCTTTACATTTATTTAAGTAAATACACTAGATCTTCACATGCAAGAGTAATCTAAATCAAGTTAGCACAAATTCTTAGTTCTTTCATCATTTTACATAGAAAACACTAGATCTTAACATGCAAGACTTTAGATCAACCATCAATCACTAGATCTTAACGTGCAAGACCTTAGATCAACAATTAATCACCAAATCTTAACATGCAAGGCCTTAAAACAACGATCAACACAAGATCAACACATGCAAATATCAAATAAACCAAATAAGTAATTTTAAGCATTTTACCTCAAAAATTCGAAAGTTCCTTAGCTAAGTCAAAAATTCAATTTCTTTTCACAAATCAACAATCAAACACTAGATTAACACATGCAAGACACTAATTAAGCCAAATAAGCAATTTATGCATTTTTCCCCAAAAATCCGAAAATTTCATGGTTAGGCCAAAAATTCATTTTCTTTTCACAAATCAACAATCAAACACTAGATTAAACATGCAAGGCACTAATTAAGCCAAATAAGCAATTTAAACATTTTTCCCCAAATTTTCGAAAGTTACATAAAACTTCAAGAACAAAGTTATCTTTTCAAAATACTAACATGCAATCATCATCTAAAACATATAATCACATAATATGCAAGGATAAACAATAAAAACACATCAAAACGAAAATACTAGTGGTGTTTCATGTTTGAGCAAGAATTCAAGAATTCTCACCTCTCTCTTTAGGGGAAGGATTTGTTAGCTCTTTTGTCTCTAATACAGGAAGAGATTAAGAGTTAGATTAGGTATTAAGAAAATAAGAAGAAGAATCAAAAGAACTTGGATGAAGAAGAGCTTGGCTCTTTTCGGAAAAAAAAAAGGAAAAGAAAAGAGGAAGAAGAAGCTTACTTAGCCTTGGCCGAAAATTCTTCTTCTATTGAAATAGAAGGAGACTTTGAACTTAAGGATAGTAAGATTGGAGTTTGAGAGTGTATTTTGATTTTGGGCATGGGAGGTATTTATAGAGTTTTTGGAGAATTAAAGCCAATGGAGAAGAAAGGAAAATACATCTTTTTGTGGGGGTGATTTTGCAATTTTCGAAAATAGGAGTGGTGGTGGTTCTTGGGTGGTTCAAGCTTGAGAAGGTGGTGGCTATGGTGGAGGTGATATGGCTGCCGAAAAATGAAGGGGAGAGGAAGAAGAAAGAAAAACTTTTGGCCTTAAAGTGGTGTGTGGGAGTAGAAAAGCATACCTAGTCTATAGAGTAGGGGCTAGGCTTGGGTATTCCTTCCTATGCTCAAAGTACACCACACTAATGCATGTTTTTCTTCTAATTAATATGCAAATTTAGAATCATGTGTGTGTGTGTGTGAGATGTCCGAAAATTCAAGAAAATGTGGGGACGAGTTCTAATTTTCTACATTAATTAATAATCCTAGAATGCATGAGAAAATTTATTTTCTAAAATTTTGTGCATGCATAAATATGATGAAATGCTCATTTAAATTCATATGCAAGAATAAAATCCTAATTTATGAAAAATAATTTATTTCGACATACTACCTCGAAATATTTCCTAATCACATAATTCACATAATTACCTAATTCACGTAAATACTAACCATGGAATTATTATAAATTCTAATGTCACATTTATGCACATAAAGGTGGTAAAAATTATTTTACTGAAAATGCGGGGTGTTACATTTCATAATGGTTTAGGGAATCTTCTTTTTCAAAAAAAGTCACTTTAATAAAGTAAATTCTTTTATAAAGTAATGTATATTTTTGTTTTCTTTTATTTGTTGTTTTCACTTTTTTGATACCTCCCTCCTCTATTTAAGGGAGCTTTTTTCTTGTTTAGGGCAGGAAGAAGTTTAGAAATCAAGAATTCTGTAATAAATTTTCTTTGTAAATTTCCGGAGAAGTTTAAAGTTTTTCAGTATCATACTTGTGGGCTCTTAAGTAAGTTCTTACTCTTCTTTTCAATTCCTGTTTTGTATTTTAAATTTTATTTTCCGTATCGCCGTCTATATGGCCGGCTAAGTTTTTTTTTGAATAATATCATGATACTAAGATCTGATAGCATGGCATAAAAAAAAAAAAAAAAAAAAAAAAAAAAAAAAAAAAAAACCCATGAACAAAAATTATGATGTCTGGTATGGTTTGGATTAAAAACAGGAAGGGATTAGGTTTAACACCGAAGTCTGGATTCGTCCACTTTGTTGCCATGTTTTCGGCGTTTTTAGGGCTTGCCTCCATGACTGGTTAAGAACTAAATCCCTTGACAGTTTTTTTAACTCTGTAAAAACATCCATGTACAGTATTCATGATATTTGTTTATGGTTCTCACCAAATATATTTAAATTAAATAAAGGTACTGTTATATATGGTATCCGAGCCATGGTATTAAGATCTTGGTAGAATGATATTGTTCAACACAATTTTCTTTTAATGAATATCATAAGAAATTATGATACTGTTAAAAAACAGTAGTGAAGAGGAGTATGATATTCCTCAAAATATTGATTTGCTTAATAAGTGGACTATTCCAAAAATAGATCCAAAAATTATTTATAAATTTGGTACCTTTGAGAGAATCGGTTTAAAACAGGTGGTTAAGACCACTGAAGAAACAATCTCCCTTAATAAGGAGAGATGATAATTACATTACTCAGTAATAGAGATCTGAATAAATATAAAAAAAGAGAAAGTACAGTTTGCACCCCAGTTTTTTTTTTTTTTTTCAAAAACTTGTTGGGCGAAAACCTACACGCAAGTGCACGTATCGTACAAGAAATATAGTGGACTAAAAGTCCGGATATTGAATCCACAGGGAATATTTAATTATCTAATCCTAGACGCTAAATCCTACCAATTGTTATCAAGCCCACCCTACACAGTCGAATATAGAGAAAATTAACTAAATTAAAATAAACAATTAAAAAGACAAAAACAAGAAAGCAATTAAAACGAAGATTTAATCAAGATAAGCAAGCCTAGGATTTTATTCTTCCCCCTATGTGATTATTACTCCCCCAATTCCTTCAATTATGCAAGCAATTAACCCGAATTATTAACCTGAGATGCTAAAATAATCATAACCCGACTCCGCGTGTATTACGATTCTAATACTCTAGATTCAATTACTATATTCCTATGCAATTAATTATAGAACACAACATTAAGCACAAATCTCAATAATGGCTACCTAAGAGATTAACTATATTCCTATGTTAATACCACAAAGGCTCTTCTACCACCACAGTTCTAATTATTAACCCGATCTTCCGATTCATGCGATTAACAATAACATAAAAGCACATAAGTTGATCAAGTTCATGCACTTAATAAAACAAGTAGAAGAAATAATCCGGAATTAAAACTTGCATAAAATCATAGAATTGGGTTCATAAATCCCACATAGGGTTCCAAATAAAATCCTAGAAATAAGAAAATTAGCTACTCATGATTAAAGGAAAAACACAAATAAAATAAGTCATAAACGATTAATCTATGCTTAGAGTCTTCGAATTCTTCGTCTTCGTTATTGCTTTGTTGCTCTCCAAATTGCGTAAAAGATCCCTAATTGTGTGCTTGGATTGGTCTTATATAGGGTGAAGAACTTGGGGAAGAAGGCAGTTTCCTTGTGCAATTAAAATCCCTTTACTGCGCTGTTTCGGGGTCTCGGACGGCCGTCCCATAATTTGAACTAAAACTCGGACGGCCGTCTGAGCTTTAAATCTCCAGATTTTGGTTTTTTTCACTTTTGGCCCATATTTTCTCCAAATTTGCAGTTTTGACCCCATACTTTTCCAATTCTTCAATTTGTACCTAAAATACAATAAATCAACTTTTTAAGCACCAATTATCGTTAAAACACACCAAAAGCTCAAATAAAAAGATATGATAAAGTGTAAAAATATACACTTAACACACCCCCAAACTTGAACTTTTGCTTGTCCTCAAGCAAAATTTACCAATAAGCAAATAACTCAACGATAACATCTCATCACATAGATCAATGACCAACTTCACGTTTTCAGAACTTGTAATTATAATGACAATTCTTAGACATTCGCAAGCTCAAAATTCAACAACACTTAGTCACTCACCATTACCAAAAACCACAAATCATACAATTGCTTCAAGCATCCAATATTTCCAAATTAAAGATAGAAAGAATTTATACTTACATGCATATGCTTGACTCCAAATACTCACCAAATTATTCTACTCTACTAATATCGAATATTAAGCTATTGGGATCATTGGGGCTTTGTGGCTTTCAATTGTTAGGCTCTTTGGTTCGAGGTAGGAAATATGGGTATATGTGGCTATTCTTCTTGAATTTAGGTGATTATGCCAAAATTTGAAAGATAGGCGTTTGAAACAATAAATTCACCTCTACGGACTTTAGTAAACTCGATTCTCAAAAGTTCAAAAGTCTCCACTTTTGCTTTTGAGGCAATGGATCGAGTTTTCAAAAATAATTCAACAACTAGTCCTTATTTCTCCCTTCTAGTCTCTTCTTCTTCTCTTTTTCTCTTTTTTTTTTATATATATATATATAGAAGCATAGATATTTGTCTTCTTTTTATTTTTTATTTTATTTTATTTTATTTTATTTTTTTTTTCGAAGAAAAAGAAGGACCTTATAAAATTTTTCGACCGAACTCCAAGGGGTAATTTTTCAAGAATCTCCACCTATTCTACCTTACACATTGGCTAAAAGAAAGAACACCTTTTCTCCGAGGCTCAAATCAAGGTTCTAAGGATAATTTCGATAAAAAGGTCGGCTTGAAAGGCTCAAACGGTTCAAAGAAGGCCCAAATCATATCCCAAGTCACCTACTACTCAATACTTCGTATCATAAATTTCCTAAGGTGAGTTCTAAAACCGAACATAGCATGATCTAGCACAAACTAATTCCAAATTTAAAATACAAAACATTCAACAAAGCAATGCACAAAATGTGATTCCTAGCAATAATTCGCTTCTAAGTCCCGTTGAATCGAAAGCTAAACAAACATCAAATCCTTATCACATAAAACAAGCAATTTCATCATCAAACATTGATCATCTCTCATCATCATAAATCATCGATGCATTCGACTCAAGCAATTTTTTTATTTTTTTTTCAAAGCAAATAATAAAAAACGGGAATAAATAAAACGATAACTAAAACAAAAGCATGCAACTAACAAAGAGGTAAAAAAAGTAAAACATAAATAGGGCGCACATAAAAGAGAACAATAGTTAACCACCCCCAAACTTAAAATTCACATTGCCCTCAATGTGATTCGCCCGGAGTTTAAGGATAGAAAACACCTGTTTAAGCGTCGGGACCATCGTCGGGTTGCTCACCAACTCCACCTTGCGCATGAGCGTCACCATCTTCTTCATCATCCGAAAGCTCGGGTACCGGCGCAAATCAACAACAAACCACCTTGATTACATATTATATGTGTGTAGTTGGTAAATTTTCGGTGAAATTTGTCAAAGAAAAGGGAAAATTTCGAAAAAGGAAGGCTAGGGTTCGAAGTGGGGGAGAGAGAGGATTTGAAATTATGGAAATTGTTTTTTTTTATTTTTTTTTTATTTTTTTTTTTTTTTATTTTATTTTTTTTTTATTATTTTTTTTTTCCCGCACGGCCGTGCGAAATTTAGGTGAAAAATCCGCACGGCCGTGCCCTTTCTCAAAATTGGGCAGTAGCCTCTTCAAGTTTCGCACGACCGTGCAAAATTTAAGGGCAAAATCCGCACGGCCGTGCCCTTTTGCGTTTTTGGGCAGTAGCCCCTTGAATTTTCGGACGGCCGTGTGAAATTTAAGGGCAAAATCTGCACGGCCGTCCCATTTCCGGATTTTGTACAGTAGCCTCCCGAAATCTCACACGGCCGTGTGAGATTCCTCCCTTTTTCTTGCACGGCCGTGTGAATAATTGCATTTAGGTCCCTGCAAAATAAAAACTTCTTATTAGTGCCCCTGAAACTTTTTTTTTTCTTTTTTTTTTAATAAAGACAAAAACTTGAAAAAATAAAAATTAAAATAACATAAAATAAAAATAAAAAAAAAAACGAAATCTCGGGTTGCCTCCCGAGAAGCGCTAAGTTTACAGTCTTCAGCCGGACTTTGTCTGCTTCTTTGTTCAAGCTACGTGACCGAAGTCACTTGGCAATTGAATTCCTCTCCCCGATGATGCTCGTTTGATTTTTTTAGGTGGCCACATCCTCCTTGCACGTTCATCACCGTTAGCGCCCCAACTCTTTTGACTATCTCTCGGAGGAGTTGAACTTGAGTCCGCACAATAAATGTGTTCCTTCCGATTCCTTTTTCCGTCGTCATCTCCTGCACTCAACGATGCTTTCCCATGGTCCAAAATTGAAACATCAAATTTTTCATGATTTGTAAAATCCATAAGCTCAATAGTAAAACACTCATTATTCTCACATGGATTTGTAAAATCCATAAGCTCAATAGTAAAACACTCATTATACTCACATGGATTTTTATTAGCATAAAAAACATTAAATTTGATCGTTTCATCATGCACAGTCATTGTAGAGATCACCACTAGCACAATCAATGAGAGTTTTCGACGTGGCTAAAAACGGTCTCCCTACGATAAGAGGTATCTCCCTATCCTCAGCTATATCAAGTATAACGAAATCAACAGGGAAGATAAATTTATTAACTTTCACTAGCACATTCTCTAAAATACCTTTTGGGTAAACTAAAGATCTATCGGCTAATTGAAGAGTTATAGCCGTCGGTTCAATTTCTCCTAACCCAAGATTTTTAAAAGTAGAGTACGGCATAAGATTAATGCTAGCGCCTAAATCAATGAGCGATCTAAAATTTTTACCTCCTATAGTACAAGGAATAGTAAACTTACCTGGATCGCCGAGTTTTTGTGGGAGAGGCCGAGTAAGAATCGCACTAATTTGCTCCGTGAGTTGGATCATCTCGTTCCCTTGCAATTTCTTACTTTTCTTCACGAGGTCCTTGAGGAACTTCACCCACTTTGGCATCTTTTGGAGTGCTTCAATGAAAGGAATATTTATTCGAATTTCCTTCAACTTGTCCAAAAATCTTTGATATTCAACATCGAGCTTCTTCTTTATAAATTTTTGAGGATAAGGAATTGGAGGGACTTGTGAAGGCACCGTTGATGGTGGCTCTTCATGAGTTGATTCTTTTTCCTCATTCACTTTCGGCTTCTCGAGTACCGTGTTTCTCTTCTCTTTTTGTGGGGCCTCCTCCAATTTCTTGCCATTCTTCAAGGTGACTGCTTGGCACGTCTCGACCTCGATCTTTTTCGTTAGCAATCTTTGTGGATATGGAATTGGTTCGACCCATTCGGCTACAGTGACTTGCGGCTTGACTTGAATTTCTTCTTTTTTCTCGATCTTGAAATCGATAGCTTGGCACGTCTCGAACTTTTGATTTCGAGGATCTTCCGTATTCGATGGCAATGCTCCCGGCGGGCGTTTCTCTTGATTCACAACGAATTGAGAGAATTGATTCTCCAAATTCCGCAGCGAGGCTTGGGTAGCGGTCATGAATTGGGCCAAAATCTCCTCCGTGCTTGATTTTCGGGCCGGTGGATTGTTGCCTTGATAGCTTTGTGGAGGAGGGGCTTGATTTTGAAATTGACCTTGAGGTCTTTGATACCCTTGGCCTTGTTGATTTCCTCCATATTGCCCTTGTGATCTCCACCCTTGATTTTGGAATTGGCGAGGCGCATTGTTGACGTAGTTGAGTGACTCCACATCTTGTTGGCATTGGAGCGTGTAGTGATTTCCACCGCAAATTTCACAACATGGAGAATCAACTACTTGAACTTGTTGTGGTGGACTTGCTTTGATGTGCTGTAGAAGGAGTTGATTTTGTTGAGCAATTTGGGTCACTTGAGCTTGAAGGGCCGTAATTGCATCTAACTCCAACACTCCGGGAACTTTCTTGGCTCCACTAACCGTCCTCTCACTTGACTTGGCAAACCGATTTTGAGCAATTTGATCCAACATGATGAAAGCATCCGGTATAGATTGACTCATAAAATTTCCCCCGGTTGATGCATCTAAGACCGTTCGTGCATTCTCGTTAATCCCTTGGTAGAAGATGTGGATTTGCCGCCATTGTTCGACTCCATGTGTTGGACACTGCCGCAAAAGAGTTTTAAATCTCTCCCATGCCTCGTATAATTGCTCGCCTTGCTCTTGGACAAAATTGTGAATATCTCGTCGAATTCTCTCGTCCTTCTCGGGTGAGCTGTAAACTTTCATGAAGAGGTTGAGGAGTTGAGACCACGACGAGATAGAGTGGGGGGCTTGGGACATCAACCACTGGCGAGCTCTTCCTTGTAGGGAGTGCTTGAAGAGAATTAATTGAAGCGCCTCTTGGGAAACGCCATTTTGACGGTGGGAATTACAGGTATCTAGAAAATTGACAATGTGAAGATGGGGATCTTCACCTGCCAACCCACTAAATAGCCCGTTATTTTGGAGCATCGTCAAAAGGCCTTACTTGATCTCAAAATTGTGCGCCTCAATGGGTGGATATTGGATGCTAGGGCGGAATCCGTCATGAGTCGGGATTATGTAATCTTGAAGTGCCCGTGGCCTAACTGCTGGCTGTACTGGAAGTTGAGCGGGTGGGTCTTGAACTTGGTTTCCGTTGGCCCCGAGTAAATTACCCGCTGCTCTGCGTTCTTCGTCCTCCATTATATTGTTTGCGCGTTGAAGTCTCCTAGCGGCTCGAAAAGTGCGTTCGATTTCGGGATCAAACGGTTCTCTGGCAAGATCGAGTCTCCTAGGCATACACCGTACCTAAAACAAAAATAAAATAAAACAAAAATTAAATGGGTGAATCGTGAAAATTGTTCAAATCTAGAGCTAGAATAAAATAAATAATTAAAATATTCCCCGGCAACGGCGCCAAAAACTTGTTGAGCGAAAACCTACACGCAAGTGCACGTATCGTACAAGTAATATAGTGGACTAAAAGTCCGGATATCGAACCCACATGGAATATTTAATTATCTAATCCTAGACGCTAAATCCTACCAATTGTTATCAAGCCCACCCTACACAGTCGAATATAGAGAAAATTAACTAAATTAAAATAAACAATTAAAAAGACAAAAACAAGAAAGCAATTAAAACGAAGATTTAATCAAGATAAGCAAGCCTAGGATTTTATTCTTCCCCCTATGTGATTATTACTCCCCCAATTCCTTCAATTATGCAAGCAATTAACCCGAATTATTAACCTGAGATGCTAAAATAATCATAACCCGCTTCCGCGTGTATTACGATTCTAATACTCTAGATTCAATTACTATATTCCTATGCAATTAATTCTAGAACACAGCATTAAGCACAAATCTCAATAATGGCTACCTAAGAGATTAACTATATTCCTATGTTAATACCACAAAGGCTCTTCTACCACAGTTCTAATTATTAACCCGATCTTCCGATTCATGCGATTAACAATAACATAAAAGCACATAAGTTGATCAAGTTCATGCACTTAATAAAACAAGTAGAAGAAATAATCCGGAATTAAAACTTGCATAAAATCATAGAATTGGGTTCATAAATCCCACATAGGGTTCCAAATAAAATCCTAGAAATAAGAAAATTAGCTACTCATGATTAAAGGAAAAACACAAATAAAATAAGTCATAAACGATAAATCTATGCTTAGAGTCTTCGAATTCTTCGTCTTCGTTATTGCTTTGTTGCTCTCCAAATTGCGTAAAAAGATCCCTAATTGTGTGCTTGGATTGGTCTTATATAGGGTGAAGAACTTGGGTGAAAAATCCACTGCCACCACAAGCATCTCGCCGGCAGCCTCTCTCCCGGCCACCACCGCACCCACTTCTATGTGAATCTTGATACGCGTTTTCCTCACGTATAAATTACCGCAAGTATACGGTATCGCATTTTGCAGAACAGTGGTTCCGGATATCGATCCACAGGGACCTTGTAGATTCAAATGCTGAGTAGTGTAATTATATTATCGTTATATTATCTAGCCGATCGTAAATAAGTGGATTGGTGATAAACCCTAACTTAAAAGCATGCAAGATCGTAAACATGCAAATATGGAATGTACGTAAATAAAGTACGACAACTCAACGCGGGGGGACTTTGATTTAAAGGGGACTTCTAGGGCCAAATCCACCTATGTATAATCAACAACGATCTACACATCCGTTATCTAACGCCACATTCCTATTCGTTAACCCAGACGCTAAAGTACTCTAACCCCCGTCTCCAGTGTAGTTAGAGTCTACCCACAGGTCCGACGTCTCCGTTCAGAACCTGCTATTAAGAGAGCATTTAGGCCAAGTCCTTAAGGGCTACCCGAAGTGCATCACGTCTCCGTTTCCACAACCCGAGCTATGTTTTCCTAACTTCAAACAAGAAATCCTCTCTCGAGTTCATTCCTATTTAATATCAATCTGAGAGCTGATCAACACAATCAGAAGCATTAATTACAGGAAAACATAAACGAAATCAAAACACGACAAATAGATAACAGAAATGACGATCGAAATCAATATATACAAGGCTTCATTGCCCTAGAAGAAAATGTTCTTAGTTCATAACAAACATAGAGTCAAAAGAATGTACACAAGAAAAGAAGAACAAAACGTAAAGAAATATCGTAAGAAAAACCCAAGTCGAAACCCTCGTTGAAGATTCCCGCGAAGAACTGTCGAAGACCGAAGAAAACCGAAGAAAGTCGAAGATGCCGTAGAAGACTGAGGCTTGCTTCTATTTATAGTAAGGCAAAGCTTCTTGAGGAAGCTTTGCCTTTTTAGATATTTATTACACATCCCGAGGCCCATATCGCGATATGAGAGGCAATATCGGGCGATATGGTAAAATTACAAGCTCTCTGTTTCGTTTTCCCCCATATCGCGATATGGAATGGCATATCGCGCGATATGGCAAAAATGCAAGCTCTCTGTTTCGTTTTCTCCCATATCGCGATATGGAAGGTAATATCGCGATATGGTCTCTGCAGTAACTTCAAACTCTGTTTTGACCCTTTTGTAGCCCGAATTTGACAATTTTGCATTTCACAAAAATTGTAGCCCTTGCAGTTGGCTTTCTAAATCCACTTGAATCAGCTCAATCGGAGGTCGTATGAAGAAGTTATGCGTAAAATAACGAAGGCTGCCACCATCCACTTGATTGCAAATTTTGCTCTTGTTTGACTTGATTCTCGGCTTCGCTTTCAAAATCGTTTCGAATCGGTAACAATATCTAACAAAACCTAAAAATAGAAATAAAACAAGAAACGCAATAATATATACAAATAACGCCGAAACTCGGATGAATGAAGACCAAAACTCGAAGATTCGATAAGCAAAAATCGTGCAAAACGAACACTTATCACACCCTCAAACTTAGATCTTTACTCGTCCCGAGTAAATCAAAACGAAAGTACAACAAAAAGAAAATAAAAACGACAAACTAAACTAGGCCACTAACGTAGGGAATCACGATTGCATTTAGCGTATGCAACAAGCCTTTGAACCCCTGGGTACCCCCAAAGGACGAGTTGTGTCTCGTGAGGGTTTTCAGACAACACACCCACAAAGTTGCCGGATTGGTCAAAGCATTGCAATTAATTCCAAAGATAAAACGAGCTAGATAACCTAAAATCTCAGAATGGCCCACGGCTTTAAGGTATTCGACTTTCCTACCGACGCAATTAGTTGTTTCTACACCAAAATGAAAGATAGACTCAAGAATCCGTAATTAAACAATAAACACAATCATCGAGGGTTTTGAGAAGAAATGTGGGTGAAAAGTAAGTTTTGACTCTGAAATTCAAAAACTCGAGTTGGGCATAAGTAGGTCTTTTTATTCAATAAGAAATGACAACAACAATATATTGTGATTTTCATCACAACTTTCTTTTCTTTTCTTTTTTTTTTTTTCTTTTTTTTTTTCTTTTTTTTTTCTTTTTTTTTCTTTTTTTTTTTTTTTTTTTCTTTTTTTTTTTTTTTTTTTTTTGACGTAAAATAAAAACGTAAAGACCATTGATAGAACTTTTAGCCAACAACTCGAAATTGTGAACACATAATTCAATTCTAACTCGCCCCCCAAACCTCAGGCTATAATACCCCTCAGAAAAATGCGCTCAAGCTTAATCGGAAAGGATTCGAAAGGCTATCCACACAAGTTGCAAAAACGCAGTCGGAAGGTTCATCTATAATTAGCCGGTGATCCATAATTTCAATTTTAAAATCAACTAGCCCATCTACTAATTCATTAATTGCTTTGCTTCAATAGAACCCGGAAATGCAAATTACACTCGATCCTAAATGAAATGCATGTGACAAACATAACACAATTACGGAAATCGAAATACATAAACGAAACTAAATTATATGATATGCATGCAAAAGACCAAATCAAAATAAGATAAATAAAATAAAATAAAAACAAAGTCTAGCAAAGATACATCGTAAACGAAATATCAATCCAACGACTTATCCCAAAACAACGAACTAAAAACAAAAACAAAAACAAAAAGGTTCAACAAACACCACCCTCAAACTCAAATTTTAGCATAGTCCCTATGCTCAAAAGCAGAATAATAAATAAAAGGGAAAGAATACACAACGTCCCTTAGTTGTTTAGGTCCTCCTC
This sequence comes from Erythranthe guttata, assembly GCF_000504015.1. The sequence goes on along the minus strand of NW_012194797.1, from coordinate 1,031,467 downwards.
GTCGTCGCTCTCTATGACTCGTCTTGCCCGAGAGCTCTCGGGCCTATCCACAGCTGCAGCATGTCGTGGGAAATGGAGGGGATCTGCGATATGGTACATTTTACCAGCCAAAATTAGAAAGCTAAAGAGGTGAAGTGACAGAAGTACGAGAAAAGCATATGACAGAAATACGAGAGAATCATATGACAGAAATACGAGTAACAATGGGGTGCCTCCCATTTAGCGCCTGTTTTACAGTCGACGGCTCGACTTAGTTTGGATTTATTGGGAGAAAATCAGTGCAACACGCTCCACTTCCTCGGGAGCACCATTTGGGTAGTAATGCTTGACTCGTTGCCCATTGACTTTGAATGATGGGCCGTCTCGTCCTCGGATTTCAATAACTCCTTGTGGGGTTGCGCTCAGGACTACGAATGGCCCTGACCAACGGGACTTTAGCTTTCCCGGAAATAGTCGTAGTCGAGAATTGAATAGCAGGACTTGGTCACCTGCCCGAAACTCTCGCTTTGTAATTCTTTTGTCATGCCACTTTTTCGTCTTTTCTTTGTAAATCTTGGCATTCTCGTAAGCATCGTTTCTGAACTCCTCCAATTCATTGAGTTGAAGCAATCGACGATCGCCGGTAGCTGTTTGATCGAAATTGAGCTTTTTGACTGCCCAATAAGCTCGGTGCTCCAATTCCACTAGCAGGTGGCACGCTTTCCCATACACGAGTTTGTACGGAGACATCCCAATCGGTGTCTTGAATGCGGTTCGATAGGCCCAAAGTGCATCATCGAGCTTCAATGCCCAATCTTTTCGGTTCGTGCTCACGGTCTTCTCCAAAATCTGTTTGATTTCTCGGTTTGACAACTCAGCAAGGCCATTTGTTTGTGGATGATAGGCAAGCGCAATTTTGTGTCGGATCCCCAACTTGTTCGTGAGATTAGTGAGCAGTTTGTTGCAGAAGTGAGATCCTTCATCGCTAATGATCGCCCTAGGTGTCCCAAACCTTGAGAATATGTTCTTGTGGAAGAATTTGAGGACTGTACGAGCATCGTTGGTAGTGGTGGCAATTGCTTCAACCCATTTGGACACGTAGTCCACGGCGAGCAAAATGTATAACTTCCCGTTCGAAGAAGGGAATGGTCCCATGAAGTCTATGCCCCAAACATCGAAAAGCTCCACCTCTTGCATGTTGTTCAAAGGCATTTGGCTTTTGTTGGATAGGTTCCCTGTTCGTTGGCATCGATCACACCGTTTCACGAACTCGTAACTATCTCGAAATAGGGTTGGCCAAAAGAAGCCTGACTGCAAAACCTTGGCGGCTGTGCGAGATTCCCCGTGATGCCCGCCACAAGGTGAAGAGTGGCAATGGGTGAGAATCTCACGTACTTCTGTTTCCGGAACACATCTTCGGATGACACGATCGGGGCCGGTTCTGAAAAGCAATGGCTCGTCCCAAAGATAGAAACGACTGTCGTGAAGGAATTTTTTCTTTTGATGATAAGAAAGATCGTCAGGAATGATTCCACTGGCCAAGAAGTTGGCCACATCAGCATACCACGGAGTGTGAGTACTAATGGCGAGCAGTTGCTCGTCTGGGAAGGATTCCTGAATATTTCCTTCGGCTGGAACTTCTTCTAGTATGAGTCTGGAAAGATGATCTGCTACCACATTCTCGCTCCCCTTTTTGTCTCTGATTTCCAAGTCGAACTCCTGGAGTAGGAGTACCCATATGATGAGTCGGGGCTTGGCGTCCTTCTTTGCGAACAAGTATCGAATAGCGGCGTGGTCGGTGTAAATGATCACCTGAGACCCCAAAATATACGGTCTGAACTTGTCAACGGCATAAACGACAGCAAGCATTTCCTTTTCGGTCGTTGAATAGTTCTTCTGTGCTTGGTCAAGTGTACGACTCGAATAGTAGATGGCCTTGAAGATTTTGTCCCTCCTTTGTCCCAATACTGCACCTACAGCATAGTCGCTCGCATCGCACATGATCTCGAATGGTTCCTCCCAATTGGGAGTAATCATAATCGGTGATTGGGTTAGCTTCTCCTTGAGAAACGTGAAAGCCTGCAAACAAGCAGAATCAAAATCAAAGACGGCTTCCTTCTCAAGCAAATGACACAATGGTTTTACTATTTTCGAAAAATCTTTAATAAATCTACGGTAAAACCCAGCATGCCCCAAAAAACTTCTAACCCCCTTGACATCCTTCGGTGGAGGCAATTTTTCAATCGTTTCGATTTTTGCCCTGTCCACCTCAAGACCCTTTTTCGAGACCTTCTGACCTAGAACAATACCTTCACGAACCATAAAATGACACTTTTCCCAATTTAAAACAAGGTTCGTTTCTGTACATCTTTTCAAAACAAGTTCTAGATTGTGCACACAATGATCGAAAGACGATCCAAACACAGAAAAATCATCCATAAACACCTCAAGAAATTCTTCTACCATATCATGAAAAATAGACATCATACATCGTTGAAAGGTAGCAGGTGCATTACACAACCCGAAAGGCATCCTACGAAATGCAAAAGTACCGTAGGGGCAAGTAAAAGTAGTTTTCTCTTGGTCTTCCGGGGCGATTGAAATTTGATTGTACCCCGAATAACCATCAAGAAAACAGTAATACTCGAAACCTCCTAGTCTGTCTAGCATTTGATCGATAAAGGGAAGGGGGAAATGGTCTTTTCTAGTGGCTGCATTCAATAATCGGTAATCGAAACACACACGCCACCCAGTGACTGTTCTAGACGGAATAAGTTCATTTTTATCATTCACAATAACCGTCATCCCACCCCTTTTTGGCACAACCTGCACCGGACTGACCCACGGACTGTCAGAAATTGCATAAATCATACCAGCGCCTAACAATTTCAAGACTTCTTTTTTGACTACCTCTTTCATTGACGGGTTTAACCGCCTCTGAGGTTGGACTCTCGGTTTATAGACGTCTTCCATTAGAATTTTGTGTTGAACAATAGACGGGCTAATTCCCTTAATATCCTCAATAGACCAACCTATAGCTGACCTATATTCTCTAAGGACCTCCAGCAGTGTGTTTGTTTCAGCCTCGCTCAAACTAGAAGAAATAATCACCGGATAAGTCTTGTCTGCTCCAAGAAAAGCATAACAAAGATAATCCGGTAATTGCTTCAATTCCAGTACGGGGGCCGTATTCACACTAACTGGTATCTCGGGGACGATTCCTACCTCGTCTACGCCCAAAGTCTCGGCACACTCAAGAAACAACACACAATCAAGCACATCATTTTCAATAGGAGTTTCAGGGGAGGCAGAATGCAAATCAATAGAATTAACAATGCAGTGCTCAACAGAATCACATAATTCATACAAATCAAAAAGGGAGGAAACACAGTCCTCGATCACGTCTATTCTACTGCAATGCTCAACATGCTCAGAGTGTTTAAATGCATCTGTCAAATTAAAAACAACTTCTTCCCCATTTACCCTAAGCATTAAAGATCCTAATTCCATATCAATCATCGCCTTACCAGTGGCTAAGAATGGACGACCTAAAATGATTGGTGCTTCATCATCTTCAGGCATTTCAAGTACCACAAAATCAACAGGCAAAATGAATTTATCTACTTTAACTAGCACATCTTCTACAATCCCATCGGGATATTTCAATGAACGATCAGCTAGTTGTAAAGTCATGCGAGTGCGGTTCAAATTTCCTAAGCCCAGTTTTAGAAACACATACATAGGCATCAAATTAAAACTTGCCCCCAAATCACATAAAGCTTTATCGAAAGTAGAATTTCCAATAATACAAGGAATAGTGTAACTCCCTGGATCTTTCATTTTCGGTGGTAGATTCGACTGAAGAATAGCACTGCAAGTTGCCGTGAGTGTCACTGGTATGTCTTCTTCGATCCGAATTTTCTTGGATAGGACTTCCTTCATGAACTTGGTGTAGTTTGGCATTACCTCCAAGGCTTCTGCAAAAGGGATGTTGATTCGAATCTGTTTGATCTTTTCAATGAACTTTTTCAATTGATCCTTGAACTTCTTCTTCTTCTGTCTTTCTGGAAAAGGAATAGGAGTTATCAATAGAGGGGGATTATCAGGAAAAGAAATGTTATTGGGCTTACTAGCCTCTTTTGTACCACTCCCTGAAATGGTGATTTCTGGCTCGACCGGGGTCGGTTGTACAACTGGCCTTGGTGACTCGTCCGTCGGATAAGGAGGATCGGTCATTTGCAAACCACTTCGGGTGGTTATGGCTTGACAGCTTTCTTTTGGATTGACTTCGGTATTGCTCGGAAATCCACCTTTGGCCATTGTGGACATGGATTGGGCGATTTGCCCTATTTGCTTTTCCATGTTCTTCATTGTTGATTTCAGGCCCTCCATTTCCTGTTCTTGTCGGTGAAGACGCTCGTCATACGTTGGCCCTCGTTGCTCTCTTTGATGGTTGAAATCGGGAGGTGGTTGTAGAGCATTCTTTGGATTGGCGTAGGAGAAGTTCTCGTGATTCCGAATTCCCGGGTGATAATGAGTAGGGTTTTGGTTCTGATTGTGGGTTCCCCGGAAATTGTTGAATCGGTGGTTCATAAAGTGTGCCTGCTCCCAATCGTCGTTTGTGGCTTGTGAAGTACTTGCTGCTGCTACTCGTTCGATCTGTGGCCCTCGAACTGAAATTTGGGCGACCTGATTTGATAGGGTCGCTAATTGTGCTGAAACTGCGGCTAAAGGATCGAGTTGGTGGACTCCGACCACCTTTTGTATACCACTCCGTTCGGACGGCCAATGGTAAGCATTCTCACACATTCGCTCGACAATGTCTCGAGCGTCTGTGGGAGTCTTGTTTTGCAATGATCCACCTGAAGCAGCATCGACTAAAGATCGGGCTGGTTGATCGAGCCCATTGTAGAATAACTCCATTTGATCCCACGGGTTGAATCCGTGTTGAGGGCATTGTCGTAATAGGTCCTTGAATCTCTCCCAAGACTCGTGCATCGGCTCTTGGCTCATCTGTCTGAAGTTGCCTACATCTCTTCGTAGTTGTGCGGTCTTCGAGGGTGGAAAGAATCGTGCCAGAAAGGCTTGTGATAATTCTTCCCAACAGGTGAGTGATCCTGGATTAAGACTCAAAAGCCAACTCTTCGCTTTGTCTCTGACAGAAAATGAGAATAGCTTCAACCGAATGGCATCATCAGAAACGCCGTTAACTTTGATCGTGTCACAAATCTCCAAGAAATTGGCAAGATGGAGATTCGGATCTGCAGTGGCTGCTCCGGAGAATTGGTTTGCCATGACCATGTTGATTAGTCCCGTCTTCAGCTCGAAGTTGTTTGCGGCTATGGTCGGTTTCCTGATTCCCGAATAGTTCTCATTCACAGCTGGAGTTCGGTATTCTCGCATTGTTCGCTCGGGTGGCAGGTTCGGTCTTGGCTGCTCGTGATCTCGTCCTGGCTCTCGATCGTACTCAAAGGCCAGGTGCTCTGGATTTCCTTGATCTTCGGCCATTGGTTCACTTTGTTGGTTGCGCGTGGCCCTTAGTCTACGTAATGTCCTTTCAATCTCGGGATCGTAAGGTATGATTTCCAAATTTCGACGCCTGGGCATAAACAAAGTGAGTGGTTAAAATCAAGGTAAAAATCGAAAATAAAACAAGTAAATGGCTAAAGTAATAATCAGATAATTGGTAACACTATCAACAAAGATAAAATCAAATTGGTCCCCGGCAACGGCGCCAAAAACTTGATACGCGTTTTCCTCACGTATAAATTACCGCAAGTATACGGTATCGCATTTTGCAGAACAGTGGTTCCGGATATCGATCCACAGGGACCTTGTAGATTCAAATGCTGAGTAGTGTAATTATATTATCGTTATATTATCTAGCCGATCGTAAATAAGTGGATTGGTGATAAACCCTAACTTAAAAGCATGCAAGATCGTAAACATGCAAATATGGAATGTACGTAAATAAAGTACGACAACTCAACGCGGGGGGACTTTGATTTAAAGGGGACTTCTAGGGCCAAATCCACCTATGTATAATCAACAACGATCTACACATCCGTTATCTAACGCCACATTCCTATTCGTTAACCCAGACGCTAAAGTACTCTAACCCCCGTCTCCAGTGTAGTTAGAGTCTACCCACAGGTCCGACGTCTCCGTTCAGAACCTGCTATTAAGAGAGCATTTAGGCCAAGTCCTTAAGGGCTACCCGAAGTGCATCACGTCTCCGTTTCCACACCCCGAGCTATGTTTTCCTAACTTCAAACAAGAAATCCTCTCTCGAGTTCATTCCTATTTAATATCAATCTGAGAGCTGATCAACACAATCAGAAGCATTTAATACAGGAAAACATAAACGAAATCAAAACACGACAAATAGATAACAGAAATGACGATCGAAATCAATATATACAAGGCTTCATTGCCCTAGAAGAAAATGTTCTTAGTTCATAACAAACATAGAGTCAAAAGAATGTACACAAGAAAAGAAGAACAAAACGTAAAGAAATATCGTAAGAAAAACCCAAGTCGAAACCCTCGTTGAAGATTCCCGCGAAGAACTGTCGAAGACCGAAGAAAGTCGAAGATGCCGTAGAAGACTGAGGCTTGCTTCTATTTATAGTAAGGCAAAGCTTCTTGAGGAAGCTTTGCCTTTTTAGATATTTATTACACATCCCGAGGCCCATATCGCGATATGAGAGGCAATATCGGGCGATATGGTAAAATTACAAGCTCTCTGTTTCGTTTTCCCCCATATCGCGATATGGAATGGCATATCGCGCGATATGGCAAAAATGCAAGCTCTCTGTTTCGTTTTCTCCCATATCGCGATATGGAAGGTAATATCGCGATATGGTCTCTGCAGTAACTTCAAACTCTGTTTTGACCCTTTTGTAGCCCGAATTTGACAATTTTGCATTTCACAAAAATTGTAGCCCTTGCAGTTGGCTTTCTAAATCCATTTGAATCAGCTCAATCGGAGGTCGTATGAAGAAGTTATGCGTAAAATACCGAAGGCTGCCACCATCCACTTGATTGCAATTTTTGCTCTTGTTTGACTTGATTCTCGGCTTCGCTTTCAAAATCGTTTCGAATCGGTAACAATATCTTACAAAACCTAAAAATAGAAATAAAACAAGAAACGCAATAATATATACAAATAACGCCGAAACTCGGATGAATGAAGACCAAAACTCGAAGATTCGATAAGCAAAAATCGTGCAAAACGAACACTTATCAAATCTCTTCTTTGATGGTCCCAATGTCAAGCTCTTCTTTAATCTCACCACTTTCGCCTCTGTTTCTACAACCTCAAAGTCCGCCTTTGCGTCGTCTCCCTCAATTCAAAATCCCAAATTTCCAACTAAATCAGCCGATTCGGGAAGCAATAGAAGCCTGCGCGAATCGGAGCATGGTTCGCGTTTGGGCTAAGCGGAGAGAGAGAGAGAGAGAGAATAAATTGTTAGGGACTGCGACAGGGATATAACCAAATGGCGCCATAAAATGTTCGATTTTTTCATGGCAACGGATCTCATTAATTTTTTTGCTGGGTTGTTTGATATATCTTTACTATAACTTGTGTTTTTTTTTGTGAAATATTCTGAGATTACTACCTAATTGGGATTGAGGGGATGCTTGAGAATCCTTGCAAGAAACTGAAATTTGGGGACTTTTTAATGGAACCTTTCTTCGGGAAAATTGCATATCCAAATTGTAGGATTGAAGAAATGATGTGTTGTTCTTATTCTTTAATTTATGTAAGCATTTACTGGATTGAGGAGAGTTTTATGATGGTTTTGGTGAGAAGAGAGAGTTTGCAGACCCTCTTCTAAAGAGTATGGCATTTGCAGATGTTTTTTTTTTTTTTTTTATTTTATTTTATTTTTTTTTTTTTTTTTTTAATGATATTGAATAATACTTTTTTTTGTTATTCTGATAGTTTTAAATATTAAAATATTATTAAACCTATTATATAATAATAATAATAATAATAATAAGGGGGAATCCTCTAAGGATCACTTACCTTACCGTTCCCGTA